>CM034362.1:52845407-52857292 GCA_019925275.1 Mytilus edulis
TTGTTATAACTTTTACAAATGTTAAAAAAGCCCTAGGAGAAAAATAGAAATCCCATGGCTCTAATGATTTAGAAATGAATCAGGCTGTAAATAAATCTGGTGAAAACACATTTAAATTAAGAATCGCAGATTAATGTAAACCATCTAATTTTTGCGGTCTATTTTTTTTTCGCGACTTTCGCGAGTAGAAAAATAACGCGAATATTATTCGCCGCGAATATGTAAAATATTTATTTTTCCTTATCTGTCTTCATTGAGACAATTAAAGAATCGTGAAATGGATCAGGAAGAACTAAACGCTAAATAAATAAAGTATCCGTGACAATATGTTGGTTTACAATATTAACATTCCATTACATACTTAGTCAAAGGGTCCGTGTAACACTTATCAATTAAAAGGTTTAAAAAGTTTTGAAATTTTAGATTTTTGTAATTTTGATCAAAGTTTTAAAATATCAAAATTCCAAATTGTGTAAAAGTTTTGAAATTTTGAAATTTTAGCCAAATAATTTAAATATAAAAATTTTGTATATCGTTTTAAAATTTGATAGTTTAGAAATTTGATCAAATTTTTAAAATACTAACCTAACGTACACCTTTGATTATTTCACTTTTTGAAAGTTTGATTTTCTAAAATATTTATCAAAATATCAAAAATAGAAAAGGGGCGAATAGAGGGGTACCTGTAAACAAAATAAAGAGTTAACATGGTTAAAAGAAAAAAAATAGTTTTTTTTTTATTTTAACACATTAAACATCTCATGGGATAACAGTATCCTGAAATTTGAAGATTAAGCATCTATCTAAAAAATATTTAAACATATTAAACGGGTAAAAGTTGATTAAAATTTCTAATAGAAGGTTATCGTTTTAGATAAATAATTCAGAACTATTTGGTGTCCCCAGTGCCCAATATTAAGAAGTAACAGTGAAAACTGACCAACTCGCAGTAGGCCAAACAGTACAGATCTCAGTATTATTAGCCGTTTTGACGTTGCTGATGAAGGTAAGATCTAGAAAAAGTGATTCGGTCGCATTAACTTTAAACGTTTCGTTTTCTTTTTAATCGATTGCATGAAATATTAAATATTGCCTTTTATGATCGATTTCAGTTCCAAGTTATCACACGGACGGAATACATAATTTATGGTGGCAAGGAATGTTGTGCTAATCGTGCTTCAGCTGGCCCCTAGACAAAAAAGTATTCTAGCTCAGTGATGGCCCTATGATAATATCATCATATATGTGTACTAAACTCCCAAATATAAGAATGAACTAAAAATTAAAGCATACAAAATTAAAAGGCATGAGGCTCCTGAATTGGGACAGGCACACAAATGCGACGAGATTAAACATTTTTCGTGAGATTACAACCCCCCCTATACATATAGCCAGAATAAACAAAACACACATCAATACGTACAGTAAAACACACTTTAAAAGAAATACAAGTCCTATGTTAGAATAGGAAACAAAAGAATCTAATAAAAATGACAATGATAACAAATTAACAAAGTATTACTATCTATAAAGATAGCAGTGACTGACATATGCTAGCTCCGGACCTCAATTAAACTAATTGAAATAATATGTCTTCATCATATGAATAACAAGCACAATCCCTACCTGTTGTATTTCTTGATAATTTGTTCCTGAACATTCATGAAATATTTGTCACTGGCAACCAGAAATCGATAGTTCAAAATAGGTTGTTTACATACAAATTACAAAGAAACTTAGAATTTAACTCCCTCGGGCAAAGTAGCCCTTAAACTAGATGAATTTCAACTTCACTTTGGCCAAACACCTTTTCAATTGTTTCTGTTCTTATATTTACTTGACTATTCAGTTTTCGGCGTTCCATAGGTGAATGCATTACTTAAAATTCAGCGCATTGTACTAGTTTTTCGAGAGCAACATTGGTGTATGGCCAAAAATGGAAAAAAATCCATCATGCAGCTGACAACGTGGCACTCTCTGTACACGCCCCATTCTGATTGGACGTACTTGTTTTATTTTACTTTGCTCAAAGTTGATTGTCGTACGATAACTTATAATATTTACAAATAAAAACACGGATAAATGATAAATCCCTAATACAAAAATCCCTTTTCCTTTTATTTGCTATTTAAAAACAGAGGTTGATTTAGTGCCCCTAAAGCAGCTATGTATATGATAAATGCATATACTATTTACAAGGATTAGTCCAAACGCTGTATAAGGGAGCAACCATTTAAATTCAAAAGTGGGCATATAGTTGTTTTGTCGAAGTGAGAGAACAAATCTATATATATATATAGATATATATATATATATATCAGATGTGGTATGATTGTCGATGAAAATACTTTTCGCCAGTGGCAAATGGAAACAGAACAATGAAGAAGTTAACACTGTAGGTCAACGTACAACATTCAACAATTATCAAAACCTTAAACGCACAGTGAGATATAAATGGTAAAGAAATGACAAATTAAAAACAATCAAAACGAGAAAATTAAAGGTATGATTAATTGTACATTTTTAAAACAAATATGTCGGATTGTTTTTACTTGTAATAGGTTTTAAACGTCCGCACGACAAGAAAGGAAACTTCAGGTGCTTTCTTCTTAACACAAGATTTGCTCAAAGTCCCCTCAAGGCTAACCCCAACCCTTATCCCCGCCAATCCTCCTTATCAATATTGTACATTAGATGCAATAAATACTATATGAATTGGGGGAATACAAAGAAATAATAAAAAAATGAAGCTTACATGTTTAGGACATTACCGCTTAAACAGTAATTATTTTTTGTTTTGTTTCACGTAACATATAAACAGATGCATATCTTACTTTCCTAATTGGGAACCTAAACCTGATTTAGAATAAATCTTTTAGAATCCTTAAAATAATTGAGTCATTATATTTGGATATATCAAAAATAGATAATTAACGACTTCTTTATAAGAGAAGTAATAATACTTTTAAATTTTATTCTTTTCGTGTTGTAGACATATTCTTTCTCAATATAAACATATTGCACGATCAACTTAATGTGTATATAAATAAGAAGATGTGGTATGATCGTCAACGAGACAACCCTCCAAAAGAGACCAAAATAACACAGAAATTAACAACTATAGGTTACCGTACGGCCTTCAAAAATGAGCAAAGCCCATACCACAAAGTCAGCTTTAAAAGGCCCCGAAATGACTCTGTAAATCAATTCAAACGATAAAACTAACGGCCTTATTTATGTAATTCTTGTTGAAGAGAATAACTAAGATTTATTCAATATATGACGGAAATTACATAAACAAACATAAACACAATTCGCCGTTTCAGAATCTAATGCATCCTGGGTAATATTTTCAAAAGTTTACACCAAAATGTCGTGATTGGTTAAAAATGTCATAAACAATGGAAATTCAACCAATGACGTGACGTTATTTTCATTTTGGGGTACGAACAATGAAATTGCCCATGCTCTTTTAGATTCTGAAACGGCGAATTAACTTAGTAAATCGCTTCTGACACTTAATATCATTTCAAGGTTATTGCATCGAACTTGTCAATAGGGAAATGGATCGTGCTGAATTACAATAATAATTATAAAATCATCGTTCATCGTAAAGAATTAATTTCCTGGGTCTTATTTTCCGATACATTGTATGTTGTTGGTTGTAATTGTTTATCATCAATAGGCAGCGATACAAAATAGCAAATTAATCAAAAGAAGGACCAATTTCTGACTTTTTATGAAAGAATTCACGTACATTAGAGTCATTATGTATATAACACCGTACATAGTTGGTCATTTTGCTTTTGTCACGGTACTAATGGCGAAATAAAAAGAATAATCACAGTCTTAAATGAAATCACGGACATTCACTCGTGTTTGTTGACCGCGTGAACTTAGAAGTAAGTTTTGCTTTATATTCTATTCACGTAACAGAAAAATGATATAAATAATTAAATATGTAGTGTGTTTGTAATAAGATAAATAGTACAGATGGCTTATTACGTTGAACACCAATTAAAATAAATATATGTAAATACATTATTGTTGATTGAATAATATGTGTTATCACTACTCTACTGGTAAGAAAAAATACATCCATCTATTATGCTGGCTGTATATTAAATTATTTATTTAATTTATTATTATAACCTGTATTTCTAGTTTTGACAGTGACATGATTTGCATGGTTTTCAATCGGAGTTTGTACTTGGTATCTAAATCGTTATCTAGAACGATGAATCCCTCAATATATATATTTTCTGAGATATTAAATTCAAATGAAAATATATGCGGTAAGAAAGGTAGACGTTTATCAAATATTTGTGCCTCAAAGATCAATTTACTTCTGTATTTCTCTTGACTAATTTACACTAATCATTTTGCAATATTCGTTTATTATTCGAAATATTCTCAGAAGCTAAGTGTCAGATCGTTTGTCGTGTTCATTTCATAAAAGTCTAGACGTTGGGTTTTCATCTGCTCAAGTTTATTTTGAAACAGCGATGTGACAATAGCTTAAATGGTCCTATTCAAACCTTCTGTATTGGAATATAACATAATGCTCCTATCAACACGTAACTGCTTAACAGGATTCAATAATCTATCAGCACTAGATTTTCTTTCCGCCATCATCCCTTTTGTTTTGTAATTTTTTTTTTCTAATTATAGCGATATGAAGGCTTGGAAATGGTTGATGACATATAGTTATCAATGGAAAGGTATTGAAATAGTAACAACGGAGACTAAATTTGATTGGCATATTAAAAAGGATGAATATGGAAGGAAATTTAAACACATCCGACAATTTTTCGATACCAATCAACACACATGAAATATCGTTTGCACTTGAATGGACACGATTTGTAGCTGATGTATTCTAATACCAGTAATTGTAATTCTAGGAATTGCGGGAAATTCTTGTAATATTGCTGTCTTAAGTAGACCGAAAATGAGAACGTCAACAAATGTATATCTGACAAACCTTGCTGTTTTTGATATGCTATATCTGGTATTTATGTTAACTTTATCAATGATACACTGCAGGGACAAAGATATGTATGCGTCCAGCTATTATTACATCCCTTATGGCCGGGCACTTTCTGATTTGTTTGGAAACTGTAGCGTGTGGGTAACTGTTTGTTTTACACTAGAACGTTATATAGGCGTCTGTCATCCAATGAAAGGAAAAGCCTGGTGTACAGTTCAAAAGGCAAAATTTATAACGTTAGTAGTTTTTCTTGCTTGTTTATGTAATACTTTGCCTGTAGCATTTGAAAATGAAGTTATAACTGATATGGAAATTATGCAATCAGTAGACGACAATTTAACACCTTTAACATATCAAAAGGACGAATATTTCTCCACAACGAAAACAAATGTGTCAATGAAAATGAGTAACTCGTCATCTAGAATTAATCATAAAAATATAACGAAGATTAATTACAAATGTGACACATCAGAGTTTGGCCAAAGAGAAAGTTACCAGTTTGGATATTATTGGTGGTACATAACGTTATTTACTTTCGTACCACTTATTCTTCTTTCAGTTTTTAATATGTTTCTCATCAAGTCCGTTTGGCATGCAAACAAACGACGTAAATTGTTATCCCAGTCTCATGTTCTTGGAGATCACAATAACCAGTCTATGGAACAACAGAAGGTCACAACAATGTTAATATCAGTTGTGATTATATTTCTTCTGTGTCAGATTCCGTGGGCAATTCTATTAATTTACAAAGTGTATGTCTCCGCCTTCAATATACCACATGACAAAGACAATATATTAATAGCTGGAAACATTTGTAATATGCTGGGTCAGGTAAACGCTTCAATAAACTTCATTCTGTATTCTTACTTTAGCAGCAGATTCCGAAGAACTTTTAGGAAACTTTTATGCAGGTGGCAGAAAAAGAAAAGAGGAACAAATATCATGATATCGGATTACCAATCAAGAAAATCTGATTTTACTAAAGATAGTGTTACAACATCATTAATGGCATACAGATATAGGAGAGATACAGTGAGAGGGACAAATCCCATATGGAAAGCACCGCATATTGTGTTATCTTAGAGTTCAAAATGGTCAATATTGTGTTCTATGATAAGTTTCAGAAACTGTTTCATTTTAATGTAAATGTAATACACTTATTAGACAAAAAAACAAATACAAATCTTCAATGTATGTATTTTAATTAATCAATTGCAGCTATACATATATAAATTTAAAAACAACTAACCTCTGAAAGATTAACTTAAAGATATTCGCAGAGACGAGGCAGAGACAATAGTTCCATTTTGGTGATAAAATTATTTGAAAATTCCAAAATTTTAGAATCCTTCACGCTAATCCTTTTGATTCATATAAATTAATAAATAATAAGATTAAAACATGCAGATTGGCCAATATTGACACGTCGAAATTAAAACAAATTCTTGAAAAAGATTTTTTTATAAGTGTTTGACACAGTTAATCATGTTAAATGCTTGTCATTAATTTGCAAACAGTAAAGTTTACAGACCTTAGAAAACAATTTCAGAATCGGACATGCCACAACAAATTATTTTCTTGTATTAGTCGGGGGCTAATGTTTAATTGACCTAATATTAAGTTTCTGCATGTTTCACTATATTTAAATGACAGATATATGAAGCGATTTACCAATATATAAGAAAAATAGCATAAGTAAGACAAAATTTAAAACAGTTGTTTTCCATTTGCTTGATGTGTTTGAACGTTTCATTTTCCTTGGAGTTCGGTATTCTTATTATTTCCCTTTTCACTTAAACTTGTGTTGACAGTTTACGATTCTGACCATTTGAATATCCCTTGGATATTGATTTTCGAAGAGGGCAGAGATAGGGTGTGACTCATCTAAAATTAAAACAAATAACAATGTAAAAAGAATGTTATATCTGGTTTTTTTTAATTTCGCATTATGGAAAATATGGAATGAAATCAAATGATCGCAAGAACAAAATATATCATAATCAAAATATGCAATGTCCAATGCTTGATGAAAGAGAAGTAATAGTTAAAAGCAAACATCATCCTACAAGACATGACATTATGTATACAATATGATAGTGTTGCACGTCAACAGTAATGTTTTGAATGGAAGTATCAATTTTGAAATGTTACAGCTAAGTAAGAGCAGGAGTGAACGACTAATAAACAAATGACTAAGATAAGTAAAGATTTAATGATGAATAGGTAATAAAAGGCTATATCACGCGCGATAGAACAAAGAAATATGACTTCTTTTTTTTTCAAATTGAGGTTTCTCACATATTGATATACAAAAACAACTACATGATTTTTCGCTCAATTAACCTTATTGTTCAACGATTATAACTTCATCGGCAAAAATACAGATTGTGTTCGCTCCAAATCAATACTTTGTATTTGAATTCATGTTTATAATTCACTCACCTGGATTCATGTCCACTTTCGAAACCATTTATGACGTGAACAATAGTATTATTTCATATTACCGACTTTTGACTCCGGATTTTATATTTTTGCTCTGCAATTTACCTTTCCAGTGGTAGTACATCATGGTACTCTGTCAAGTGGGAGCAACCGAAATAAGTAAAATGTAACATTTAATCAATTTAAATTGAGGGGAAAGTTTACGGTTTTACGTTTTTGTAGTGTAAAATAAATGCATAGATGTTATTTTTTTTTTCTTCGGAAAACTGAACTGATTGAAAGCTTGGTTTTACTACTTTAACTTGATCTTATATGACTTGTTTTACCGGATTTGTTATAACATGAGCAACACGATGGGTGCCATATGTGAAGCAGGATCTACTTGACCTTCCAGAGCACCAGAGAACACCCCTAGTTTTGGTGGGGTTCATATTGCTTATTCTTTAGTTTTCTATGTTGTGTCATGTGCACTATTGTTTGTTTGAATTTTTCATTTTTAGCCATGGCTTTGTCAGTTTATTTTCGATTTATGAGTTTGACTATCCCTCTGGTATCTTTTGTTCCTCTTTTGGTACTATGACATGTAAGATGTCCAACCATTGAAAAGTTAACCAGTCCAAAAAATATATAATCCGGGGTCAAAAGTCGGTAACATAAAAATAGTCTATTGAGGACCAAAATATCCGGGTTTTTTATCTTGCATTTGTTATCATTTTGGGCTGTTTTCAGTTTCTCTAACAACTGTTAATCATGCCACACATATATAAAAAATAAGTATCCTCATTTATAAACAATAATTTCTTTCATGACTTCGGGCAGCAAGCGTGTGTGTTGGTATTAACTTATATTGGTGATCCATCTGTGGAACAGTATTTACCTATCATATTTTTTTCAGATACATTGCAAAAATTAAAAAAAGAAAAAAAATGCACTTACTTTTCAAGCAATCGGCCAATGGTTCCAGTTATTACCCAGGTTGTAGTTTTGCATTGGATTGAACCATTTCTCTTTATATATTATAATTTTTAATTTAAGAAAAAATAATTTAAAATACAATCATTATGAGGAAACTCGTTAACATTTATAAGGAGGAACAATCTTGATATTATGAAAAAAGTTGTATGCCGTCAGATGCGTTCTATTGCAACAATTGAAAACAACACTTTTTTCTGGATTTTCATCCACCAGGAACGCTCAAAACAAAACATTTGAAATCCGAAAATGTATAAATACCAAAACCGTTGAAAACCTAAATACCTGAGACAAATAGCCAAAATTTATCTAAAGGAACTTTGCCTGAGGGAGTAAAAGTCTTAGTTTCTTTAAAATTTATCAACGGACAATTTTAGAAAGTTTTGTTATAAATCAATTCAGTACAAAAGTACTGACTACTAAACTGATGATACCCTCGACCCAGTGATGTAAACCATTGAAAAGAACACGTTGAATAACTGCATGCGTCCGAATCGCTTTTCTGGATTTACCTTCATCAGGAACGCTCAACAGTTTTCAAAATGATAGACGTAACTTACATTCTGATTCAGATGTGTCATTCATTTGACATATTTGTAGATCTTTGATTTCTATGAAGATTTTCTTTTGATCTATTATCGAAATTTGAATAATGGACACACTTGCAAACCCAAATTGTAAACATAATAATATATGACCAATGAATTTTGTTTCTCTTCTTGATTTGAACACTGCTGAAAAGTTGTTTGTAGACGAATTGCGCGCTTCGAACGTATAAAGGAAACTGAAGATTAATTTTTACAATACAAACATTGATATTTTCTAAATCTATAGTTTCGAAGATGTTTTAATAGCTTTAATCAGACAGATCTCCTATACTTATCAATAAGTACTTTGAATATTCTTCGAATTTGTTTGTTTTCGGTTGAAATGCCGCTCACAATACAAATACCTTAATTTTAATTAGCACATCGAAATAAATATTTTTGGAATCAAGTTCGATATTCTCAAAATCGTTTATTATTTAAAGAAGAAAGTTCTTTCTATCAACTTTTATTTAATGATTTGTTAATAAATACGATTATGTCATTTTGATAGAAAAATAGCTGACATAATTCAAAGTAGAATCCCTCACAAGAAATTTGCCCAAGTGGAGATGATTTCACCCTCTTATGAAACATAACAATTTATAAGCTTTCTTGTAATATCGTCAATTGGCTCACTTCTGAAGTCTGATAATAAGTCGAATAACGTAAGTGTCGTTATCCCCTAAACGACATGATACATTACTCGTATTATGTCATTGATTTACGTCTGAACAATGCATAGTTTGCGATTGCTATCGATGTTTAGACGAAATATTCTCTTTACGTGGTCGTTTATGTGACAGAGTTATCTATTACAATTGAGACGCTAATTTGATCACGAGCTACAGAAGACATGCCGTTAAAATGACAAAGTGCTAAGAAGAAATGTATTATATGAAGAAAAGAAAAGGTAGTTCAAATATGCTTCAACGAATACTTTCAACGAAATGATATGAAGAACAGTTACAAGATTTTAACACCACATGGACAAAATAAAACAGAGAATAAAGTCAGCCTTTGTGTAAATAGTTAATATAATGTCTCCCATTAAATATCATAAAATTAAAATTTTTCAAAATGAATTATCAATCTTACAATAAGGAGTCAATACAAATCGTGTGCCGAAAAAAATGACAGACAATTACGATAAACACAATTTCGTTAAACAGTTTAAAGTTAAACATAGTAACACTCAATTTGGCTATAATTAATTTAGACAAAGTTATATAATAGAAACTCAAATTATTCAGTAACAACTATTTCACATAGTCCCCTCCCCCCTCTGAAAAAAACCCAAAACCAACCACACAACAACCAAAAAAACAACCAGTAGAGACATAAAGCAAAGAGACTGAACTAATTTACACCAGTTTACAACAGCATGTAAAATGTACATTTACGGATCAGTACTATTTCTAACATTTGAAAAACATCGATTTTTTTTTTCTGTTATATTTTTAGAGTTTTGCTTATGTCAAAGATTTTTTAGGCATCAAAATATCAACATAGTACAGTTGTCTAGTAACTAATTTTCAAATAGACAAGAATGTAGTATTATACTCTGAATGTGTTTTATCTGGATAATTTAATTTGACATATAGGTCTTCAACGGTTTCGATACTTATACAACTTCTGATTTCAAATGTGTGGCTTTGAGCGTTGCTGATGATGGTAAATCCAGAATAGCGCTTCGGACGCAAGAAATTATTAAGCGTGTTGTTTTTATTTTTTTAATTACAGTATGACTGTTGTAGAGTTTGAAAACATTTAGGCATGATTGATATCGTTGTCCTTGAATTTTTAACAGCTTGAATATAATCTAAGTAGTTTTGGATGCAATCATTGTCATTGTGACAAGATTGCTATAATCAATAATCCTAAATTTCAAATTTCCTCTGATAATGCTAGTCGTTAAGCGGAAGTCAAAATCAATTTGAAGCCTAATTAAAAACTGTTTTTGACGAATTTACTGCTGATGTAAGGGAAATATATTTCCTTGTATTTTGCTTGGAGACCAGTCTCTGGTCAAATAAAGGGAATGTATGTCTATCTTATACATCTAATATTGTCTTTTGAAAATTTTGAAAGAAAAATTACATCCGTGTATGATTGCCATTTGTGTCCTTCAAATTTAAACAATCTTAATCTAATCTTCGAAAGTAGTGAATGTCATTGTCTCAGCTTTTAATCATTAAAGGTCTTACTTTCATCAGATGAAGGAAACTTTTAACCGGAAATCTAAATCAATTTTAAAAACGAATTAAAAGCTATTTAAGCTATATATTGTATATGTACTGAATACCTTACCTCTATCATAACAGGAGATGAAGGCCTAAATTATATTATTGAGTCCCTTCTTTTTGACATGTTCCTTTTTAGTCTGGGCATACGTCAAATAAGGAGAAGCTTTGATAATAGAAAAGAACATTTATGTATAAAATCACTCTTTTCCGTTCCAAAAATTGAAAACAACATGTATTTTTTGTAATTTACCTCTTGTTTCACACGTCAATGTGACGGAGTGTTTTGAAATAAAAGCATATTGTATTGTATTGTATTGTATAATAATTTCATGCGTCCAAAGCGCTTTTTCTGAATTAACCGTTATCAGTCACTCTCAAAGTCAAAGGTTGATTCAATTTCAAAATCATTTAAAGGTTTTATGTCTCACATCGATTGTTCCGACCTATAGCTACACATAATAAGTTTTTTAACGAGGCTATATCTGATCGATGCATAACACCTAGAAATAAAAAACAGATATTATCAGTTTGACCTTTAATGTTATAGTTGTAAATATATAAAAAGAAGATGTTGTGGACTGCTAATGAGACAACTCTCATGAAGAGACAAAATGACACAGAAATTATCAATTTTTGCTCACCGTATACGTA
>CM034362.1:53457392-53641072 GCA_019925275.1 Mytilus edulis
GTAATTAAAGAGATGTTCACATGAATTTCATGTAAATCAGGTGTCTTTGTAATATATCTTGCCATTAGTCGTCCCGTATCTAGAAAAAGAATCCAGATCAATGATGCTATTTTCAAATTAACGAAAACGTTTATGGTATGAAACATAACCACAAGCTTGTCCCTAGCTGGGCCTATCTGTTGCCAATCGTCAAAAACAAATCGGAGATAAAAAAAAATTTAAGAAATGCTTACATGAATGGAATTCAAAACAAAAGCGCAGAATACATTTTGGACTTTACCACACTTGAATTTATAAAGCAAACAATTAAAAAAAGAGAAAAAAAATATTTATATATAGTTACAAAATATAATTCTTATTCGTTCAAACATGAAGTGCATTTAATAGATAAACGGATATCGTGATTACCCAGCATCCTTTCTATACATACATGTTATGCTCGGTCAGTGAAACTGTCATTTGTCATAATGAAAAATGGTCTTCATGTTACAATTCTTATTACCATATTATGCAATGCCATGATTGTACCTGGTTACTCTTATAGTTACACCTGGCAGATTTATAACATCGCACACCTTTGCATAATTATATAATCATAATTAATTTTCTAGATCGCCCACATTGAAAAATATCAAATAGTTGTTGAAAATATTTTTAAAGTGTGAATTTACTGCAAACTTCTGCCTTGGCAGTAATGCAATACTAAAGTATTTTAAGAGAAGAGGAGTGAAGTACACATGAAGGAGTCTTTAATTTACGAGGTTTACTGTCGTCCAAAGTTACTGTGACATTGATAATATCATTGATTATAAATCAGAGATAGAAGTGAAACCAAGGATCCACGTTGATGGCCGTACTTTTACCTTAACTGTTTATAATAAAATAATTCTTTACTGATTTTACATATTCTTGCAATGGACAGCGTTCAAACATGTAAGCACATCTGTAATGATTACATTTGTTATGCTAGCTATGGTTGCTATTATCTGCGATTTAAATTTGAAAAAAACGGGGAAATCGAACTTTAAATCTGTTTTAAGTATAGAGGAAACGGTTGACCATTAAAGAGTTTGCAAATTTTATGCGATTAAGAAGAAATTAGGTGGATGTAATTTGGAGTCTTTACTCTCAAGCATTGATAAGAACTGCAACTGTGATACACTTTGAATTATGCAATGTTAAATAACTTGTAATCAAATAGATTCCAACATATACATGAGTTTTCCGACAATAGGATTGTGTCTTTACATTAGGGTTTGATCACAAAATGTGAGTCATAAACTGAACAGAGATTATAAAAGATCATAGGTTAAAATGAAGTCTGTTCACATTTGTATTTCATGTTAATGAACTTTTTTGTCCCAGGTTAGGGGGAGGGTTGGGATCCCGCTAACATGTTTAACCCCGCCACATTATTTAAGTATGTGCCTGTCCACGTCAGGAGCCTGTATTCAGTGGTTGGGTTGTTGCTACATATTTGTTTTTCGTTCATTTTTTTTTATATAAATAAGGCCGTTAGTTTTGTTGTTTGAAAGGTTTTACATTGTCTTATCGGGGCCTTTATAGCTGACTATGCGGTATGGGCTTTGCTCATTGTTGAAGGCCGTACGGTGACCTATAGTTTGTTGATATCTATGTCATTTTGTCTCTTGTGGACAGTGGTGGGTTCGTGTTGTTTATTATTTAGTTTTCTATGTTGTGTCATGTGTACTATTGTTTTTCTGTTTGTCTTTTTCATTTTTAGCCATGGCGTTGTCAGTTTGTTTTAGATTTATGAGTTTGACTGTCCCTTTGGTATCTTTCGTCCCTCTTTTGTCTCATTGGCAATCATACCACATCTTCTTTTTTATGTTTTTTGTTATTCTATTGAATGAGATCAAATGAATGTTGGCCGACAATATATGTGTGTTATTACATCGCATATCTCTTTAAATGATCATGTTAATTTTCTAAATCGACCATATATAAAATACTTAAAGGATTGTTAAACAAATCAACAGTGTTAATGTATAGCAAACCTTACACCTTTACGTTTATTACATAAGCACTTTATCAATATCGTAACTTAGCAGCCAAGCATCGAAGGTGTTTAGTACTGTGTATATTTCTTGAAAAAAATTCAAAACGACAAAAATATTTAGCGGTGAACGACCGTTGATGATGTTCCTGATAAATGACCATGTTGTAGTTGTTATCGTTTTTATGTTGTTGAAACTTCCTCGTTTGATATTATTCAGTAGAATAACAAAATATTCATAAACACAATATACAAATTAGTATAAAGGCTAACTAGTTTTTAAAGATTTGTTTATATTCTCCGAATTGAATAACAGACAATTTTGGGTTCGCTCGATATCTTTTCTATTTATTCTATGTTAGATAACAATTTAAACAGCGTGCACTTATTGAGAAGGTCTTACACAATATTCATTGAACTACTAATAAAACTACGTATTTATTTTGAAGCATGAACAATAGAATTAACCATAATCTTTCAGAATATGAAATGGTGAAGTACGTTGTAATGTATCTCCATGGCATGTAATTGTAAACCTGATGGTTATCTCTGATCAGATAAGAAACATTCAAATTATACCTGTAATATTTGTATACATTTATTTCAATAATGTCAAAATATAAAACTTTTTCTCCTTCACCGGGAAATGTTATTAAACAAAATCCCCTTGAAACTTAAAAAGTATTTGTCAACCATTTTAAATTAATGTTGCGGAAACTCTTAGCACTGCCCATTAATCTTAAATTGTTCGATACATTGACGTATATGCACATTTTCACGAGTATATCTTATACTTATTTGAAGTAGTTGATCGATTACGATTTGTCAAATACCAGTATTCAACACTGTCTCAGTATTTACATAATGATCATAGGCGACAATGGTATGCGTTTTGAACTCGGTGTTTACTTTGAAAATACATTGAAAAACTGTCACCATCTAAATTTCAACATTTTTTGGAGTAAAAATAAATATTCAAAAACCTTATGTTGTTGCAGTTCTTTGATTGAAAATTTTAGTGTTTAAAGTGTACTCAACAGTTCTGGAACTTTCTTAATAAACACATCTTGGTTAAGTTTACACAGAACAATTTACTCATTAATAAGAATTTCCTCCACATTTTTTGCCAAATTTATATACTTATAGTTGATTTTCATTTCTCACTATTTTAATTTTCAGAAGAAAATAGATGTAAAATGTACTTCTAGTTATTATCTTGGATGTAAACACTTGGATGTCATATGTATTTATGTCCTATTAACCTAATGTTCTGTGGTAATAAATATTTGAAGACTTGTGTTGTAAATTATTCATATATGACTCATTATGTAACAACAGATGAAGTATTTAAACAAACCTATGAAAGTACAAAAATCAATAAGAATTTTGCATCATGGTCATACATTATTAAATTTTATTGGCGTTCTAAGTGGTAGTTTTGAATTAATAATCAAAACAAGGAACCCTCTCTTTGAATGCAATCAAATAACTTTTCAGAAGAGGGTGAATTAGTATTTTCCGACAACTCTAGAAAAGTTATGTTATCTGACTTGTGACCTTAAAGGTTATTTGAACTTTATGACATAACATTACGAGGGAGTTCCAAGATAGTGTTTGTCACAGCATCGGAACTGGCTGCTGATAGACTATATACCTGTGCAAACTGTATAGTAGTTTTACAAAACTGCATATAATTTATCTTTTCAATGAATCTACTATTTATTCTGTGTAAAATTTAAAACCCGAGCACTTTTAAAAAGTGTATAAAACTATAGACAACTAACTATTAGTGTAATGTTGAATTTAATTTTGAAACATGATAGTAGTTTCAAAAGTACCAGGATTGTAATTTTATACGCCAGACGCGAGATTCTTCGACATAAGATTCATCAGTGACGCTCAAATCAAAATGTTAAAAAGCCAAACAAATACAAAGTTGAAGAGCATTGAGGACCCAAAATTCCAAAAAGTTGTGCCAAATTCGGCTAAGGTAATTTACTCCTGGGGTAAGAAAATCCTTAGTTTTTCGAAAAATTCAAAGTTTTGTAAACAGTAAATTTATAAAAATGACCATATAATTGATATTCATGTCAACACCTTCGTGCTGACTACTGGGCTGGTGATACCCTCGGGGACGTTTGCAATGAGCAATGACAATTAACCATAATCCTTTAGAATCTGAAGCGTGAAATCAGGCCCGTAGCCAGGAATTTCCAAGGGGGTTCGTTGGACTCACAAACTCGACTTTAATAGTCACAATTCGAACAGAACATTGACTTTAACAGTGCTTATTTGTTTTCAAGGGGGGGGGGTCGTCCGAACCCCCTGGTCTACGGGTATGGGAATTACTTGCAATGTTTCTTCATGACATGTAATTTGAAACCTTGTACTCTTTGATCAGATAAGAAACATTGAATGGTGTGTCTCAATGTTTTTTGTTGTAATATTCAAATACTTTTAATGTCAATATATACGTTTTCATTTAAAACAGGAAAACGTTATCTTCGAAAATTCCCTTTAATTTAAAGCATTTTCAATAAACGTAAAAGAAAATCTTATCACTGCTCATTAATCGTATAGGTGTTGGCAATTTTAAGTATGCACACATTTTGACGAGCATATTAAATACTTAATTGATACAGTTGATCGGTTTAGATTTGTCATATACAACCTATCAACACTGAGCTAAATGTGTTGTGGTAAATTAAATATATTTACATTAAGATTTTAATATTTAAATCAGAAAATATACAAGATATTAATAATAATGCTTTAAAAACCAGTGATAACAAATAAATGTAGTCACATAAAAATAGATGTAATTCAGATTTTTTTCATAAGCCATAACGACAAAACATCTTATGAAAGTGTCTCTGCATATGGAAAATTTTCAATGACACTTTTCCTCTATTATCAAAATTATTTGCTTTTTGAGGAAAAGGAAAAAAGATTAAATGTTTCTTTAATAGTTTTATGTAAACCAGATATTGACGCCCTTCAGATATCTGAAGCTTACATCTAATACAAAGAATAAGAATTGTTTTGTTCATTTTTTTATATATGACTCATTATGTTATAATTTATAAAGGATTAAAGAACAAAGCTGAACGTGCACAAATCAATAAGGAAATTGCGTCATTGTAAATTATTAAATTTCATTGTTATGGTAAATGTCAATTAATTTCGTAATGTCTTAATATATTAATTGATCAAATAAACAACGAACAATCATTTTGTATACGTCCGAATGTCTGACAGATAAGAATAAATTATTAATTTGTTTTATAATTATTATTCTAAGAAAGTTATCTTTATACGTATAAATGAAAAACGAAATTGTGGCTTTGATGGTAATTTCCCATTCACACTTTGATACAATGTCCTTGTAACCTTTATGTTAATGTGACATAACAGTGCGGGGCGTTTCATTCAGGATAGAGGATGTAACGACATGTTACCGCATGGAAGTTGAAATAGTAAGATTAACTGTCATTTTACTATGCATATGAATAGTTTGTCTCGCATGCAAATTAAGCAAACGGAATGCCTTTAAAAGATTACATCTTAAACTATACGACCAATTTGTTATTTGACGCTTTCATGCTGATAACAAATGCGGCAAATTGTACTACCTGGTAACCTTCGAACTGAATATTTATAAGCTAATTATTTCTTACGATAACCATCAGCCGGGATAAGAACACAAAATAATTGATGAACATACTTTATGGAAGGGACGATACCAAAGGAGCCAATCCAAAAGCTCGCACTTTACTCGTATGTTCCTAAAGGGAAAACAATAATTATTCCTGTGTCAATAAGAGAATTTGGAGTACGTGACCTTTATTTGCCTAAATAATGATGAAATACGAAAAACGCTTTCAGTACTATAATTTCAATTTCTATGTATTTGTTTTAGTAAATTACACACTTATTACAATTATACTGCACATAAAACAATGTCAGAAAATCTGTTCGGCAAATTCAAAATTAATAGAATAAAACAAAACGCTGAAGATCTGAAGGTAACACTCAAAAAACGAAGTTCAGGAAATACTAACAGTACCCGACAGGACAGCCATTCTATAAAACATAAGAGACTCAAAGGCTTAGAAACTAGTCCAACAAATTTGAGCGGCGGCATAAGTGCCTAGGATTGTAAGGTAGCAAAATGCGACAAAAAGGAGGTCATGACTATTGATAAGAAAATTGAAACATATCTACGGATCAAATATTTGAATAATTTTTTAACCTATTGTCATGAACCCACCTACGTCATTGAGAACCCAAACGTTGATTTTTTTCCAGCCAGGTATATTAGATACCGATGGTAGAAACAATAAAGGTCTATTTGGTTGATGTTGATTAGTGATTTCTATAAAATTCAAATAAATAAATAACATCATGTGATTTTGCTTAGTAAACGAACAAATAAAGCTATAATTATGTTTCTTGCATTGAGCTATCAACTAGTCGACGGTATGTATAGTGAATACTAGTATTCGATTAAGTAACCCTCACTCACAAGCCAGTGACTCTGTTCACATACTTTTGGATTTGGCTATCATTGCCTGTCTAAAAAACTTGGTTCATGTTTATATTAGCTACTAATATTTTCGTCTAATTGGTGTTTAATAGAGAAAGACGCATGCTTTAAAAAAAAGGTTATGTTACATAAGTAGTCAGTAGTTTGCAAATAGTATAATTCAAAAGGATTTTTTTTTATTATATCTGCAGTCAATGTTTATATATCTGATTTACATATTTATATATTATTGAAAAAGCAAAGAAGGGATTTAAAAAAAAATGTAATCTCTATCTTCTATTGTAAAATTGTCATCAAATGTTTTAATCCACTCTTTTTACGTTTATCATGTTTATTGGTTTACAATACATATCAACATTTATAAAAATTTCCCAGACATATCCTCGATAAATACACGAAGAATATTTAGAAAAAAAGCTAATGTCACATAATTAGTATGACTACGAAATAAGGGACTTTAACAAATCAATATATGATCATTTTGTCTGGCAAAACAATAAATAAGAACAAAAGTTCAAGGTTTATGTAAGTTCGAAAAATGCTTTGCTTTTCTTGTGTTTTAAGGGATTTTCATTTACACTAGACTGCAAAATGGATTTGTTCGAATTCAATATTTTAGCCAATTCATAATATTTTATTATACATTCAATTATTGACGTTTGGTATATGTTGAATCTGAAAGCGTTGTTTTTATTCCCTCGGGCAAAATTGAACGTAGAGATTTTTTTAAATGTTGGTCCAAAAGGGCAGGTGTCTAGGTGTTATGCATACCTGGTTATGCATCGATTTTCTTTACAGAGGCAGATTAAGGGATGCAACAATTCAACTGTATGGAGCTTCATATATCTGGTTAATAGATTGACCTTGAACGCCTACATATATGGTTGCTTTGGTGGTGCCCTTCTTTTAAAGCATATGATCAGTTTACTGTAACTTCTTTAGACACACCAGATTTATTCCAAGTAAAATAACATAAATATCTAACTCCAATATAGATCCAAAACGGAATGAAATTAATATTGTTAAAATTCCTGACTTTTACTGGCATTTTCTCATGTCGAAAATGGTGAGTTTATAATAGCTAGAATTCTCACCTCATTCATTCATAACATTAACGGAATCAATTTTACTGTAAAAAGATTGTATTCAACATTAAATTGTCTCTTCAGTGATGCTCAAGGCTAATTTATTTTTAATTTTCTCATTAACGCGAAAAAGGATGGTGCTTAATATCTTTAAATCCTGATATTGATTACCAGACCATTTAACAATATAAAGCACCAATTTGATCGAAACAGAAAATACGGTAACGTTAAATGTTAGTGTATGCGTCAAATAAAATGTACATGAGATGGTGTTAATAGTGAAGCAATGTATCACCATTAATCAAACTATAAACCAGCTTACTATTGCATGTCATTACGTTGCATAGTTTGAGTGACGAGTTTTTCAAGATGGATGTCTAATTAGAATTAAACATGTTAAGAGTTCTACAGAAATATTTGAATTTAGAAATTCTATAGAAATTAAGAAATACCTGTTCCTAATTTCAATTATGAAGATATATCCAAGTTTTTTTTAACGCTTTAAAATACGTATTCTTTTTGTTACATGTACAAGATATGTACTAAATCATGAATTGGAGGTAAACTAAAATATTCTTATGAAACCAACTTTTTTTTATAATGTTTACTAGCTGCCTTGTGGATTTGTTTCTTGTATAATGTCTATGTAAGGTAAACCTCATAACAATTTTTATAAAATGTTTAATATTTTACAATTGGGCGTTTCAGAATCTGAAGAACAATGGGTAATTTCATTGGGCCATTCCAGTTAATTTCTGACAGGTGGGGATGGATGGGGAGATTTTTATTCATACCTATCAGAAAAAAAAATCACGAAAAACTACCTATCAGATCTATAAATTAAGACCTATCAGATGTAGAGTTTCTGTTCATATTGGATGGATGGGCTTTCATGGGAAAAAATTACCTATCAGAATGTTTTACTGCAAGGATTGTACCCATCAGAATTTTAAATACAATACCAGATATGCATGATACGAAACTGTCTACATTCCAAAGCACCCCTAAGATCTGAAATAGGTATTTTTTTGTAACCCCTAAGATGTAATTATTTTTTATAATTTACTACTGCAAGACCCTAAGAAATTTTTGCGTATAAGCGTACGTATCAGATGAAAAAACCCAAAATTCTACCTCTAAGATGTATAAATTTTACACCCTCAGAAAGGACCATCCATCCCCCTTTAGCAGATATTAACTGGAATGGCCCATTGTGCGTACTCCAAAATGAAAATAACGTCACGTCAGTGGATGGATTTTCATTGTTGATGACATTTTTAAACTATCACGGTGTTTTGGTGTACTCTTTTGGAAATATTACCCAGAATGCATAAGATTCTGAAACGACGAATTATGCTCATATCAATAGTAGATCTAAATGGCGAATCAGAAAATAAACAATATATATAGATGATACATAGCGTCAGCTGAAACCAAATAAGCTCGATGATAAAGTATATGACGATTAAACAAAAAAATGTAAAAAAATAGTTCAGATTGCAAATGAGAAAGGAATCAGTACTAATTTGATTTACTGTTAGCCTCAATGTAGAATAAACATTAATTGGCCATAAAATTCCATCCTGCTCAGCTGTTAGCCTCAATGTAAAAAAACATTTATTGGCAAAATCCATTCTGTTTAATTATTGGTTTGACAGAAATGTCCGCATATAAAACTTTATTAATTGTTAAAACTCGTATCATCAAAACTAGTGTCATGGGGAATTTGATACTTATACGGAAGCAAATATATAATTAAAACATCCGACATAAAAATCGTAGACTGCTAATAAGTTCATTTTTTATATATGTAAAACATGTCTCTGTGTCAGTAGTATATTAACAGGTAATGTTTGACATACAGCTATACAAATTCATGTCTTGTTTTACATTTGTCATTTCGGTGCCTTTTTTAGCTGACTATGCAGTATGGGTTTGGCTCATTGTTGAATGTCGTCGTATGGTTACCTAAAGTTGTTGTTTTTTATGTCATTTGTCTCTTGTGAAGAGGTGTCTCGTTTACAATAATACCTTATATTTGTATTTTCATATTAACTCTTGATATTAATAGTAACACAGTTTTTCGTAACCTAATACGATAGATATCGGGTCAGCAAGTTCCATTTGGGATGAGAGTGAAGCATACATATCGTATTAGGCCATTGGCACACTGTGTAACGAATGTATCTTGACGGCTATCTTAACATGTGGTGTATAGACTAGTGGCCTATCAATTTGATTAAGTCTTCACTACTTAGTATTAAGAACCTTCTTCCGTTGGACTATATAAAAACAAATGCCAAAAATTCATTTTTTTTTAGCTTTAACTGTGTTTTATAAATTTATTTCAACCCTTCTTCATCAACACCGTGTTGTTTTTAAAAAGGGATGTCACATCACTACTAACCGTGTATTGCAAAAAGTCCCGCCTACTAACCTTATATGAAAAACACAATGTCTCCACGTGGTAGCTTTTAACAATTCGTAATCCTAGAAATGTATAGGAGGTAAGATAAATGATATTATATACCTAGTGCTTTTAGTTGGGTTGCTGCCTAATTGATGATACTCAAGACAAAATGGTATTCACATGAAAACTAAGTTAATTAATTTTTTGGATCATCTAGTACTTTACAATTGAAAAATGTTATCTTCCAAATATATTTACTACTGATCCCCAAAATCAATTGAATATAAAACATCGTACAAGTTCTGCCAGTCAGTGTTCACGCACTTGACTTTTTACAACATTTGCATGTCACTTAAAGAACTAAAAAAATTCCATATGACGGTAAAACATTTTTTTTAGGAAAATAACTGTTTCACTTACAAAGGAATAATATTGAAAAATATACCAATAAAGTTAAATGTTAATGCTACGTTTTACAGTTATGTAGGTACTGTGCCATCGTCAAACAGATAATGTCATACACTCAATTTATTAATGTGCTATTCATGAATAACGATTTTGTCATACAGTTCACAGGTTCTAAAAGGTTAAAACAAAAAAATGTTAGCACCTGCATACTTAAAACCTACATTCACATGTATGACTTTTCCTGAAGTTATTTTAAATTGTGTTTTCAGGTTAAATATCTCAATTCATACATCATACATGTCCTTATTGACACTACAGTCTGTTTCAAAGAATCATTGAAACTCATAATGAAGAAGCTGAATACAATTCTGATCGCTTGGTTGATTTATAACATACATTTACAAGACATTGCAAAGAACAATATTTGAATACACGTTTAAAAGTCCAATATAATCTCTGTTTATTACATTTACAAGAACCGTTGATTTTCAAGTTCAAGAAGAATGGTGGTATATATATAAACTCATCATAGATACCAGGACTGAATTTTGTATATACGGCAGACGCGCGTTTCGTCTACAAAAGACTCATCAGTGACGCTTGAACCCAAAAAAGTTAAAAAGGCCAAATAAAATACGTATATGTGCTCCGCAATATATAATGCGCATATAGTGTATGCAACATGATGGCTTTGCTGCAAATGAAGATATTACAAAAATTATTAAGCATAACTAATCACAGTATTTACATATACTGGTTTGTTCAGGGTCCATCAGTTTTGATTGGGGACTCTCCGTTAATAATTTAATTCGATTTTTTTTGTTATTTTTAACTTTTAATCATAAGACCAACCATTCTATTCTATTCTAATTTCTTTTGTTATTTTTTTTTGTGTTCTTTATTTTTTTCCTGTATTTTTTAATAAATCAATTATTCAATACTCTTAAATTTTTCTTACCTATTGTTCTTAATTCTTTAATTTTGCCCTTTTTTAACCCTTTTTGTCCGTTATTCTTTATTTTATTTACTTAATCCAGACCTCAACATATGTTTCAAAACAATTTCTTAGAGTGCATTTTCAATAAAAAAAAAAGGGTGAAAAGAACATCTTTATAGAAGAATTCATATGATGAATAAATATTATTCATTCCACTTCCCAAAAATGCAAAATTGAAAACGCATGTAAACAATTGTTTGACGTAATACAATATAAATCTACTTTCCGGAACTCAACGATTGAGCAATTATCTCCATGTAAGCATAACACATACTAGTTATTGATATCCTATATAAACAAATTTGTATACACAATTGCATTTAAGTACCATTCAATTGATTTACTATATTGAAATACGTCAATACGTATAATTTAAAAAGGGAGTTCCATAACCTTGAAAATGTAACGGAATACAAAACAATCGACTGAACTTTGATTTATAGTTAAACTTATTTTTTCTCCATTGAAACAAAATTGAAAACAGATTGTTATTACATTTGTGCTTGTTTAGTATGAATTGATTTTATAATACTACGCATCAATGCGAATGAAGAAATAAAATTGAGAATGAAAATGGGGAATGTGTCAGAAAGACAACCACATGACCAAAGTGCAGACAACAAAAGTATGGTTATAACAAAAAGTAAGTTTATAATTCTATAAATTAGATTATAAAACTTTTTAATTCTGTTGGTGGTTGATGACTGCAAGGTGTAAATTGTTCGTATTTCTGATTTAGGAAAAGAGAACAAAGGTTCTGTACAACTGTAATCATTATAACGGAATTGTATGCTACTGTCTTATAAGTGAGAGGTTCGGTTGGATATAATTTAAAATATGTTAAAGATACCTTGTTCTACGTAAAGAAACGCCTGTGCCAACTCGAAAGTATGACAGTTTTTTATTTATTCGTTTAGTATGCTTAAGCTATTGATTTGCCATTTAACGAGAAGTTTTTACAGTTTACAGATATGAGTTTTCGGTAGCAAATTTGAATATTTGACACTTTTAAATCAGATTTCACGAAGAAGAGAGGAATTCATACATTATCATTTTCCGAAGGATAAAAAACATGATAATAACAACACCTTGATATGCAATTAACACTTTACAACTTAATTGTTGATTTAGCTGTCAATGTGATCAGACTCTCACAAGCCTGTCACACTTTCTCAAATACATTATAAGTAGTTCAAAATGTTCATTTCAGTAACACAACTCGTTCTGAAATAGATGATTAATTAAGAAAATTGTTCACTGAAACCACTGCATGATATCAAAAAATGAAAGTAACACATATGACGATAAAAGTATAAAAAAGAGTGAAAAATATTTTGATTGCAATTTAATTTGAAGTGAGAACAACGACCAATGTGGTTTACTGCTAATTTGGTTTTACGTCATAAAGTTACATGCTTATCTTGAACAAACCGAATATAGACCTTTTACACAGTCGATCCATCAATGAAGTATTAAAACAATCAAGATAGTCGTAATGAAGATGAAGTTCATCGTTGTAAGTTATTTTAAAAATCAAATTTGACATAAGGTTTCTTAGAAGTAGTTCAGATAAAAGGTTCGTAATAACCACATTAAAATGAATAAGCGTGGATTGATTTGCTTCAGTGCAGTGAATTTGAAATATAAACTTTGTCTTCAACATAAAGATGTTACAATTCTTCATTCTCCCTTCTCTGAAGTATAACAAATGTCAGCAAAACCCTTCTGTCTAGATATTTGTGCCACATATGCATTACAATTTCTCTTTAGTTACACGACATTTTTTTTATATATACGATTAAGGGTCTGACTTTTTAACACGCTCAACCCTTTGAATAACATTTAAAAAAGAACACTGTAGCATGACATAGCCCTGTCCTTGAAATTAACAATTTATTGATTTTCAACATTAATTTTAAAGATGGCATTTCTTGCATTATATTCTTCAATATATCTTACTGCATCATTATAAAGTATGAATATCACAATAATCGTAGTAATAATAGTATAATCTTAGTTGATATTTCAACCATTTTTTTTTAAAGTTAAATATTCAAAAGTGCATTTTAAATAGGTCAATAGTAGATATTACGTAAAGTTGAAAATTGTGATACATATTACAAAGAGTACATATAATAAATATTTAATATTCATTATTTTGTCAAATATAAAGAGTATTGAAACGGTATGTAAACATACAGTAGGCGTAAACAAACATAGTGAACACTTTAAAAAATCAAATATCCTTCCAATATTTGCAATGTTAGCACTAAAGTAGAGGTTTTTGATATTCTGTTTGAACAAATTGGCGTACATAATTGCATTTGAGTATAAATTTATTGTTTTACAATTTTAAAATACGTCACGACATATAATTCTAGTAGGTAGAGATATTTAAGAGAGGATGTAAAAACCAACATGCATGAATGCTGACAAAACAAGGAAGCGCAATATCAATATAATGAAGTCGAGAACTTCTTGTTGATGATTGCAATACTGTCCCTTTTAGAAAATGATAACATACATGATATAATTGATAATTACAATAATATTTTTGATAATAATTGCTAAGCAGGAACCAGCATATAATCATGCAACAAAAACGATCTGATATTCTATTTGAACAACTGAGTACACTTAATTGCACATTAGGGATCATTTAGTAGTCTAACAATTTCAAAAGAAACGTAACTGCCTAAAGTTCAAGTAGAAAGTTCCAATGCCTTAAAATTGGAACGGAATAAAAACAAATCTTCATGAATCACTGCCAGATTTGGAACTTGACATAAATCTTCTGATAAAAGAACGGATAATGATTCTACCACCTTGATGTGGAATTTGCACTTTACAGATCAGCTTAGCCTTTTATGTGTCAAACTTGATCGTGAAAAAAGTAATATGTATAATGTTCAAGTCATAACACAATGAACATATGTGAATTTAAATCTTGAAGCGAAATAAAATTAGACGTAATACGTCTCGTGCGTCCTGTTCCAAGTCTTGAGTTCCAACGTTTAAACAAAGTGGTTATAGTCAATATTTCAAGTTTTTGCAGTGTTTAAGCATTTTTAATACGTCTCGTGCGTCCTGTAGAGTTCTATCCCTTGAGTTCCGACGTTTAAACAAAGTGGTTATAGTCAATATTTCAAGTTTTTGCAGTGTTTAAGCATTTTTAATACGTCTCGTGCGTCCTGTAGAGTTCCATCCCTTGAGTTCCAATGTTTAAACAAAGTGGTTATAGTCAATATTTCAAGTTTTTGCAGTGTTTAAGCATTTTTAAAACGTCTCGTGCGTCCTGTAGAGTTCTATCCCTTGAGTTCCAACGTTTAAACAAAGTGGTTATAGTCATATTTCAAGTTTTTGCAGTGTTTAAGCATTTCTAATACGTCTGGTGCGTCCTGTAGAGTTCTATCCCTTGAGTTCCAACGTTTAAACAAAGTGGTTATAGTCAATATTTCAAGTTTTTGCAGTGTTTAAGCATTTTTAATACGTCTCGTGCGTTCTGTAGAGTTCTGTCCCTTGAGTTCCAACGTTTAAACAAAGTGGTTATAGGCAATATTTCAAGTTTTTGTAGTGTTTAAGCATTTTTAATACGTCTCGTGCGTCCTGTAGAGTTCTGTCCCTTGAGTTCCAACGTTTAAACAAAGTGGTTATAGGCAATATTTCAAGTTTTTGCAGTGTTTAAGCATTTTTAATACGTCTCGTGCGTCCTGTAGAGTTCTATCCTTTGAGTTCCAACGTTTAAACAAAGTGGTTATAGTCAATATGTCAAGTTTTTGCAGTGTTACGCATTTTTTTCTGTAATTGCTCCTTGATTTAGTATAGCTTATACTAATTATGTTCCCGAATCATATGTTTTCTTCTGTTATGTGGAAAGGGATCGATGTTATCGGTTTGTGAATGCTCAATGCACGTCTGTTGGTTTATTCGCTTTTTTATAATATTTGATAGATAAATATTAAAAAAAAATGTGTTCAAGAGACCGATTTTAGGTTTTGTTCATTACATGTTCATGCATGCAGTTTGTTTGGTGTGTTCCACTGATTATTCAGTTAGAGTTAGTGTTAATCATATGCAATTGAAAACAAAATCTGTTCCATTTGCAATTTGAAAAATGATCTCTTATCTTTTTTTAATGTGTTTTTTATGCAGTTATTGTTTTGAACATTGTTTACAAGGTATGAGAGGTAATAAAGTTTTGAAAGCATATTACAACAGTACCAGATCGATGATTAAAAAGTGTATTCTCGTGATCCGAATAAATGAACATTATAAAACGCAATTTAAGTTGTATAAATTAGTTAGGTCAAATATACTCTTTGTAAAATATTTAGACTGCAATATGTCTCTACTACACTTAAAACAACCATTATAATAATAAATTGCACTGATAAAACCCCATGATGTATACACTATATACGTAGGTGAAAAACAATCTATTCAAAATATTATAACTGAAACGTCTCTATTAAACCTAAAAGAACCATCAGAATTATAGATTGCACTGCAAAACCCTCATGATGTATATATACTATATACTTTTTTTCTAACTCTATGGCAATTCGCCGTTTCAGAAACTAATGCATCGGGGGTAATATTTTCAAAAGTGTACACCACAACGTCCTGATTGGTTAAAAATGTCATAAACAATGGCATTTATCAATGACGTGGCGTTATTTTCATTTTGGGGTACGAACAATGAAATTACCCATGATTCTTTAGATTCTGAAACGGCTAATTATGTAGTGGTATAACATAACAAATAACCCACTTCTTGTCAAGTATCTTACAAGTAAACATCTTATAATTCATTACGTACCCACTTTATTGCTTTGAAAATTGGTACTAATGCATGTGGTTAGTAAGCATATGGCGTGTTAAAAAAATAGTTTTGTCGATTTGTCCGTTCATTTTAATTGTGATAAAATAAATGTTACAACGAATAAAGATATTTCGATGTTGTTTAATATTTTTCTTGTATTTCTAAAGTGTGTTTTCTTTATACAAATATCTTCTCAAAATACACGGTTCAAGTTGTAAATGTTCATGAATGGATACCTATTTCATAATAATACTTTCACAAGAAATTATAGATAAGAACTATTGGATCTCGATCGTTGATTCAAATCAGTTTTCTTAAATGCCTTCACACGTTAAAACAATACAAGCATTCATAGTTTGTTACGTACTACATTCCAAAAACAAAGACATAACTGGTGTTCTAATCACTTGAGGCGTGTATAAACAACACTATATGGCTGGATAATCTAAGAACTGTACGAAACCTCTATCTGAAATATCAGCAGTCAAAGTCGAGTTCAAAGTTATAGTAAATCTCCTTTCTCAAGGGACCCGTGATTTAGATGTCGATACGTAAGATACGTTAGAGTACACAGTTACTTTTACATAGGTACTATTTCTGTACCAAAAATATGTAATACTGGAAATCTACTTTAAATATTCAGTACTATTTTGTTATTTTAAAACTATTGTAATATGTATGTACCTGTATTTGACAGTACTTGATTTGTAGTTAAAATTTAAGAACTACAAATTTTTTACACCGTTACATTCTAATAAAATTGAGAAAGAAAATGGGGAATGTGTAAAAGCGACAACAACCCGACCATAGAGCAGACAACAGCCGAAGGCCACCAATGGGTCTTCAATGTAGCGAGAAACTCCCGCACCCGTAGGCGTCCTTCAGCTGGCCCCTTAAAAAATATGTATACTAGTACAGTGATAATGTACGTCATACTAACTTCCGAATTATACACAAAATATATTTTGAAAGTTTGACTATTTCAAATCTCTTAAAGTTATGATGTTCAAACATGGAATACTGTGATACATGTTGGTAAAATACAGGTACCTAAATATTACAATATTTTTATAGTTAAGAAAAAGTACTAAATAGTAAAGGCAGATTTCCAGTACTACAGATTTTATGTACATAAATAGTACCTATGCCAAAGTAGCAGTGTACATACAAACCAAGTTTATTGCCTCTTGCAGTAGTATTAACATTTTCATTTTCTACGCTCTTCATAAGTGTTTCTCATTCCAAACTCTAATTAAAAAAGAAGAAAAAGAAAGAATCAGTTCCTCTATGTGTCATACACAGAATGATCAAGGAAGTACAAGTATTTAGTCTTTGGTAATGTTAGGGAAGGATAAATTGTACTTAACATAATTCTAAAACTGATATTATGAATACTTCTTGATTGCCAATACACTTGACATGTTTGTAAGACGTTTGAAAAAAAAACACCAAAACAATCGACATTCCCATGAGAACCAATTGTGCTCCCCTCCATGTCGACTTATTCCTTTATTCATATGAGAAAAACTTCATATAGAAAGAATGGAAATAATCTAGCATTATCCTTTATTTTACGATGATATCGACTCGCTTAATATTTTAGTAAATATGTTAATGAATGTATCCCTTCGAATTTGAAATGTGAGATAAACAGGTACAGTTATGCCAGCCTCAATTCTAGACTTACATCTAGATATTGACAATGACGGTCGGTTAAGAACAACACTTTACGAGAAAAAGGGATAAGTTAAGCTTCAATAATGGGAAATTATATGTCTATGTAGCAACATTCTAGAGCACCTGAATGTAGAGTATATATCTGCAATACCTTTTCGAAACATCTGATATAAACCCATTTTTATCAGTCTTTACGTGTCTTTGATGTGTTTTGCATATTGTTTATTTTTTTATCGTTTTGACCAAACTAGTTAAGGACATTTTTACCACATGGTAGATTGTGGTTTGTCATTACGTCGTCTAATCTTTTAATTACCAAACGTGACTTATTACCGATTGTGACTGTTTTGCTGAGTGTGAATTCGCATTACTATAAGACGTGTTACGGTGCTTATCTATCCCAAATTCATGTATTTAGTTTAAATGTTTAACGTTATATTTGTAATTCTCATCGGATTTTGTCAAATGTGTTGACGTCTTTTCTATTATATTCATGTGTTATGGTAAAGAAAATTATTCACCGCCTTCATTTATTAGATTTGATTTTGTTCAACGTAATCTGTACGATGTTTTACGTTTAAAGTTAAATTCAAAACCAACCGGACATAGCTATATAATATACTTAATTGCTATCTTAGTTTGCTATTAATAAGTATTGAAATGTGCATTGTTATTAAATGTTATATCAGTATTTGGTTCAAATATAATCTTAAGAGCCATTCTCTGTAAGGACCAAAATTAGTGTTCACACCTATGTCACAGATTTTTACCATTCTTTGTACACATACTACATAACTAATATACTTAACAACTAACACTTTAAAAATTGATTTTGGGCTTTGTTACTATGGAAATGGCGGCCATTTTGATTTTGGGCTTTTTTTTCAATGAAAATTCTAAAAAATTTCCTAAATTTCAATGCCTATTTTCCCGTTATCCTGACAGTAAATGATGCAGACACTTATCACATCTAAAAGCTGTAACCTTTGCCTTTTTAAAAATATATTACATATTTGGCTGACAATTGCGTACATATGCTTATTTTCTATTGGAGAAGGGGGTGATTCTGACATCTAAATGAAAACAAATTTCACCAAAATTCATTGAAGCTTTGAAAAAATTTCCGAGATAGTTTTTTGAAAATATTGTCAAAATCATAAAGATAAACCCCCCATTTGAAAATTAAAAAAAATTCAGGGATGTGTTTTTTGATTTAAGAAAAAAAATCTGGATTGAAAACTTGAAAAAATCAACTATGTGTCTATGAATTATCTCCCCTTTATGGTTCTTCTTCATTGAAAACATAAACAAACAACAGGAAGTACAAGGATTAATGCCCAAAATAAAGTGCAGACGAAATGCAGACACTGATAATACCATTATAATGTTGGTAAAAATAAGATACAGCAAGGTAGATAGTACTATGGAGTGCAATTTCTCTCCAAAGTTTGTGGATTGTGATAAACTCATTTGATGAACCTCTTGCCAAACACTGAAACAGTGAAACACAGGCAGTACATACATGTACCAAATGTTTGCTTTTTTTTCTGAGAATGGTCTTAAACCATCAGTAGCTCTAGATCTTCACATCAATATTGTATTTCAATTAAATGAAGAAGAAAAAAACAATTCAAATTGTGCACGTCGCATGTTATGCCAACAAAAAGTTTTCATCCAGATATTGACCACATCAAGGATTCTGGACTCAAGTCGTTACCTTACAGAACTAGCCTTAAACTAGCAAGAAGTGGACCGAAGGAAGAGGACTTTATTCATCTTATTAACTAGACAAGAATGTGAGTAATGAAAATAAAATGAAATTGACATGCCCCCCCACCCTTTTTCCCCCTTTTATAGTTTGGATTAGTTTATGTAATATTTAGATTTTCATAATTATCATTCATCATTGATTATTTGTTAAACATTCTCAATTACTAAGACAATGCAAACATTTCTTTTAATGAAAAGCAGGAGCACTTTCTATGTATTTATTTAGTTTCAAAACAGATATATATATAATTTACAATGTACCTCCTTTCATGACTTTCATGAGTGTAAGAATTGGGGTCCTCTAATTTTTATGTATTATTTACTTTTTACACATTTTCTAAAACAAATACTTATTCTGTACAATTCTAAGGAAAATGATTTTATAATTAAAATGTAGATTTCTGTAGTAATTTGATTTCTTTTTAATGTTTGTCCTTCATTCTGAGATTTATAATCTGAGATTTATAATCTATTCAGAGTGGGGCCCACTGACTGACCTAAGAGGGGGCCCACTTTAGTCACGCTTCAGTGATTCCCTAGATAAGCAACTATTTTTTTTCCTAAAAAGGGGGGGGGGGGGGTGCGGGCCCCCTGGTCTTCCCCTAAATCCGCCTCTGATTGTATTACCTTATTTGTTTTCCACAGTTATTCTTCTTACTTTTGCATCCCATTATTCTCTATTTTAATTATGATCAATTATGTGTGCTTATTTATCTCCAATTATAATGTTCATAATTATTTTTTAATTCAATGATTTGCTTATATTAATTATTCTGTGTTTGGTAAACCCTATTAAGCTTCTTAAATGATGTGTTCATGGTTTAATCTATCATTTTTACAATTTATGAATTATTTGTTATTGATTTCAAAACAGTACTTTAGTTGTAAAATTGTCAAAACTTTAAAACTCCTATTTACATAACACCATTGTTGTGAATATAAATATTTGATTTGCATTCAATATCAAGCTCCCCACCCCCTGACCCAAGATTAGATGTGAATTCTATATCCCTCCTCCCCATCTCTGAGATTTGATCAGGTTTTCAAAACATCCTAAATAATGAGTATCTTTTAACAATGGTTTGAAACTGTAAATAACCAGCTTCCCCAAAATGTATAATGATAGAAAATAGATGAGTACTCTGTTGCAAATAAAATCTGTGTATGGTTTATAACCTTTCACTTTAACATATGAATAATTGGAATGCAATATTACAGCTAATTTCTTAATGCATGTAGAATAAAATTTTGGTTAGCCTGCTTGCTTTGTTTGTATATTGTACACTCATAAGGATAACACCCAATTAAATTCAAATATGATATACAGGTTAAACTATGCCAATATAAATTGTTTAAAGATGGCATTCTTATTTATAAAGCTTGTATAAACAATTATACAAACAAAGCAAGCAAGAAAATCAAAGTTTTACTTTGTAAGCATTAGGAAATTAGCTGTAATAAATCTTGAACAGCAATACATGTAAAGATTAACACAGAACTTGTTTCAATGCTTAACTGTAGTTTTATAAATAATTGCTATCTTTTTTTCCAGCATGTTGTACTTTGTTTCTGAAGAAAATAAGAATAGATGTCAATGATGCAGTACTTGAAGGTGAAATGAGGTAATAATAATATATTGTTTAAAAGTAATACTTGTATCTTCACCAAAGGTTCAGCATGTGTTTAGCAATAATACTATGATATACTGGTACATATTTGTCATACAAAGTCTTCACAAACAAGGATAGAGACAGGTAGGCTAGAAAAATATATATTAGAGAGTCTTGTCCTTTTCACAAATTGCACCTATTTAAATTTATTTAAAAAATTATTCTTAACTGTATCATAATAATTTTTTTTATGAAAACATAATCATTTTAACAAAAATTACAAACTTTATTTGCTGTTTATATTGCTGATTCTTATTTTTATTCTCCATTTAAATAAGCTGAATCAATTTAATTGTTGTGTAAATAATTATTATTCTTACATAATCAAAATTAAATTTACTTCCAATAAATAGAAAATATTTTGTTAAACTGATAATGCCTTATATATTTAGTAAGATACAATGAAGGGAATTAATTGCTGTTTAAAATTGTATTTTGCAATTTAATTTTTATTACGGGCAAATATTTCAGCTTATTATAGATGCTGTTAGTATTATAGATCCTGTTAGTATTAATTAAAAAATTTGTTACAGGTTAAATAAACAAGTAGAAAAGGGGATTTGCCAACATATCCAGAAAAGATGGAAACAACAGAAAATGTACAATGTATGTTATCAGACCACATCAACTCACTTTAGTAATTTTTTTATTCTCCCCAAAAATGTTTGCCAAATAATTTATCCCTGTATTTCCCCAAAACAATCCATTTAAGAAGATTCTATTTATACTAAGAACTATAATCAACTTTGTATTTTATGCAATTGCTGAGCAATGCTAACTTACATCAAGACAGATTCAGATTCAATATTTTATTATAGTCTCACTACTTGGAATTCATATACAGTACATACAGAGTATATAAACAATATAAGACAGCCAATATACAAATATAAAACACAAGTAACAAGACATCTAACATAAGCGATATTTTCCAATTAACAAAGTTCCATAACTCATCAGTTAAAAGGTAAAATTTGTCACAATCAGAAGTGCTGACATCCATTATTCCTAAAGGTTGTGTAATCATTGTAATAAATCTTCCTTTCTCAATTTTATTCTTTAAAGAAATTTTATCAATGCAGACTGTTAATGAAAAGGTGTACAGAAAGCAAATGTTATATAAAAAATAACCATAAAGTGATTGCATAGAATTGAACCCCTAGAAACTATTACTGGCAAAAATAAAAATATATTTTTGCTGAATTATTGCCAATGAAAATTATCTCTACTAGAGATCAAGGAACATAGAGGTAAACAGTATAGGTCAGCTATGATCACTCAAACATGTCAGAGTCAATATTTTATGTGCCCATAACTGAGTTATATATTGTAGTAAGTTACAAATGTTCCTCATTTTTTTTTTTATCTTTTCAAAGCCAGATTTATTTGACATATTCCTTAGAATTAACCAGGGGAAATCACAATTCAACATGACGTCATCAGAAACCTTATATTTTTCAGAGTGATGTAACACAGGCAAGAATTTAAGTGAATGAAACAGCATCACTTCTAAAAGTAGCATGGAATTTTTATCACAGGTATTATTTAGACAGACAGATTAAAAAGTGTTTTGCCTTGTAAATCAACAACAACAGTTTCTCAATCAATATTTTAAAATTGTGTTTAAACGTTTTATTAAACCCCTTCAAACTAGCTTTATATAGAATCACCCTTTTTTTTGGCAAAAGGGGGGGGGGGGGTATTTATCTAATAAACAATCTGTTGTCCAGTTCCACTCAAAAACATTTGGGAATCTAAACTTAATACCAAAATGTTAATGCTTACAAGTGATTATAACATCAATTGGCCAAAATTAGAGCCAAATTATCTTTTAATTAGAAATATCTATGCAATAGGGAGAAACATGACTCAGAAACATTACTTTTCTATAACTTTTTATAAATTGCTTATTTCTTGACCCATTTCAATGCGATTTTATTCTTGTATTTCTGGGTTTCTTTCATGTGCTGAATCTAAACATGTAGTAAGTTTAGGGATTTTGGGTCCCTTTTTTTAAATGGGTCCATTGAGGGTCCAAAATTTAACTTTGAATTATTGGGGTTCTTTGATATGTCAAATCTAACTGTCTATTTAGATTTTTAATTGTGGGTCCTGTTTTCAAATTGATCTACACTAATAAGGTACCAAGGGTCTAAAATTAAACTTAGTTTGATTTTATCAAAAATTTAATTCTTGAGATTAATTGATAAGCCCAATTTAACTGTATATTTCAATTTTTAATTTTGGGTCCTGTTTTAAAATAGGTCTACATTAAGGTCCAAAGGGTCCAAAATTAAACTTAGTTTGATTTTTACAAAAAAATAATTTAAGGGGTTCTTTTACATGCTGAATTTAACCATGTATTGTGATTTTTGGGCCCTGTTATCAAATTTGTCCATATTGAGGTTTAAAGGTTCCAAAACTGTTTAATTTCATCAAACCATTGAATTCCTGGGGTTCTTTGATATGCTCATTGGTCTACATTAAGTTCCAAAGGGTCCAAAATTAAACTTAGTTTGATTTTAACAAATATTGAATACTTGGATTTTTTTATATATGCTGAATCTAAACATGTGTTTAGATTTTTTGATTATGGGCCCAGTTTTCAAGTTGGTCCACATCAAATTTCAAAATTTAACTTTGTTTGATTTCAACAAAAATTGAAATCTTGGGGTTCTTTGACATGTTGAATCTATTTAGAGTTTGGATATTGAACCATTTTAGCTTAATTGTCAAATGTTTAATCACAATCCAAATTCAGAGCTGTATTAAGCCTGGTTCTGGCTATGCAAATTGGTATAAAAGGAATTATATGCCCAAGACCTATTATGGTATACAAATGTCCTCCGTCTGTCTGTCCAGCGTAAACATGTCGCACCATAACATTAGAAGGACTTTTCCAAATTTCATGAAACATAATATAGTTGTTACTTATAATGGTCAAAATGATCTGTATACGTTTTGGTAAAAATAAGATTAAACCTTTTTGAGTTACAGGACTTTGTAACTAAAACAGGGGTGTGTTTTTTTTCACATGTCGTGCCGTATCTCAAAAATGATTTATGATGATTTCTTAAAACTGTACACACTTCTTAGTTATGTTAATCTACAGATCTGTTTACTTTTGGTGATGATTCAAAATGTTTATATTTTAGAGTTATTGAGTTTTCTGGTATAAAAGTTTTTTTTTTCACCTGTCGCGCTGTATCTCAGAAAATGTTGATGATTATTGCATACAACTTACACTTAAGACAAAGGGCTTATCATACATTCATGGCGCAGCAGTTTATTGAGTTCATGTCTGACATGTTGATGACCGATAGACAAACGGACAACAGTATGCCATAATAGTACTGTAAATGATGTATAAAAAGTGCATAAATAATGCACTCAAAAGTTAACCATGAAAGAAACAAAACTATCTTTTGAATTTTGTGTAAGCATCAATCATTAGGAAAAAAATATTTAAACTAGTAAAAATTGCTTATATCTAATATTTGATTAAGTTTTTAAAATGAAATACTTTCTTTTATTTAGAAATAATCCAGCAGTTTCCAGATTATGAATTTCACCATGTTAATGAGTTTTACAAGCAGTTAGGATGAAGTGTTTTTCAAAAGAAGAAATGAGTTCCAAGAATATGTATTCTAAAAGTTCCAATTCTGTTTATTGTAATAGATTACTTGAAATAATGAAGAAAATTATTACAACTGTTTTTCCACAAAATACAGAAGATGTCCTTCATTCACTGACAATGTAATTGAGTTCTAATAACCAGGAACAGAAACCTCAAGTATTACCAAAAGGTTCATTTGGTTCTTTTGTTTATTCATTGAAAAAGGCTGAATCTTAGCACCACAAAAAAAATACTGTCATTCTAGACACAGACCATGTTGTATAATCAAGTTTATCAGATGCTTCCAGACATATCTGAGAATAAATATTATGTGACATCTAGCTGCAAAATAAAACTGATTTCAAGTTTTCTGTTAATCTCTTTTGTTAATGCCAATTATTTTGTCATTGTCGCATCTCAAGTTGCATGTTTTACCTGTAACCTCTAGAAATGTATCCAACTGTTATACAAGTGAGTGGTTTAACTAGCTATAAAACCAGGTATAATCCACCATTTTCTACATTAAAAAAAGGTCTGTACCAACTCAGGAATATGAGAGCTGTTGTTCATTCTTTTGACATGTTTTAGCTTTTGATTTTGCCATTTGATAAGGGATTTTCCATTGTGAATTTTACCTTACTTTCATTTTGACCAAATCACTACTTTCACTTTAAACAATTTGTTTTTTTCAAATGTTTTACTTTTTTCAATATATATATGCAACTGATAGGACCAATTAAATATTAAACATTTCAAAGAAAACAGTAACCAGAATACTTAGGAAGAAATACCCCATATAATAATTGGGAACTATATTCAAAGGCCATGGAAAAAGGGAATTAATTGTGGTCTGAAGCCAACTGCAATGTTCTTTGTAATGTGTTTCCATAGCAACTGTTATTGATATTTATTTTGAATAATATAAGTTGTGTATCAAAAAAATTCCTAATCAGTTTGTTTTACAAAGTTAAATAAGAAAAACTTTGAAATTGACGAATTTAACCACTTACTTTCTTTTAATCTGCACATTGAATTTCAAGTTTTGCCAAATTTCAGAAAATTTTGAACAATTTTTTTTTTAAACAACAAAAAACACACAGCCAATTTTTTTCTTGGTGAAAGAGTGATATATGAAGATCATTTTGGGGGCATAACAAATATATCTGACGTTGGGATAAAAAATAAAATCATTTTGAAATTCACAAAAAAATCCCTTTTTCAGCAGTTTGAAAAAATGCAAAATCAGCACTTTTCAGATACAAGTTTTAATGTTTTGAATTGGTTCAAGACAATGTCTGTTTACTTTAATGTGTTATTATAGACCTTTACTTGTTCAGTATACCTATGATTTAGGCTAAAAATGTATATTCGTTAAAAATAATGAAAGTTGAAAAATGATGCATTTTGAGATTTTGCTACTCTGTTTCTGGGCTTATATATATGGGACCTGTAACCATAGCAACAGAAACCCCAAAAACAAAAATGAAAGTTATTTTTGTTATCAGGGCATCATATGGGCTTAATATTGAAAAGATATTGAAAATCTGTGACATTGGTGTGAACAGTCCCTTGAATTTCTTTGGTTTTTACAGAGAATGACTCTTAAATCAATCCTAATTCTATCTTATTCATTCAAATGTGACGTCATTTTTCATTTTTGGATGATCTGTTTGACAAATTCAAATGTGACGTCATTTTTTACACTTGGCGTTGAGGTTTTAACTTATTCGAATGTGTATATTTTTTGTGTTGCATTTTGTTGGGTTATGTAATGTATTTCGGTTGTTTCCTGTAATTAGTTAATACTTCAGTTTTATCATATATCTTTTGTATAGTCATTTTATAAAATTTACTGTTTGCAAAAGTATAAATAATTCTAAATAATAGGGATGTTCTGGTAACTAACAGAAAACCCTGGTCGTTTTTGAACTTTTGGTCCTAGATGCTGTTCAACTTTGTACATGTTTCGGCTTTCAAACTTTTGTATCTGGGCGTCACTAGTAAGTCTTGCATGGACAAAATGCACTTCTGCCGTATTAAAATTTTAAAAATTGTTGCCTTTTGTTAGCTATTATTCGTGTGTTTTTTTGTCAATTGTGTTCTGCTATTTATTTATATTGTAGTCCTGTAATGTTATGTTGTCATTTTAATGTTATATTTCACATGGCCATAAAAGAGGGAGGTTTGGCATGCCACAAAACCAGGTTCAACTAACCATGTTTTCCTTTAAAAATGACCTGTACCAAGTCAGGAATATGGCCATTGTTATATTACGTTTCTATGTGTGTTACATTTTAACGTTGTGTTTCCGTTGTGTCGTTTGTTTTCTCTTATGTTTGAGTGTGAATTCGCATTACTATAAGACGTGTCACGGTACTTATCTATCCCAAATTCATGTATTTGGTTTTGACGTTATATTTATTATTATAATAGGATTAAGTCTAATGCTTAGTCCGTTTCTGTGAGTCTAACATTTTAATGTTGTGTCGTTGTTCTCCTCTTATATTTAATGCGTTTCCATCAGATTTAGTTTGTTACCCCGATTTTGTTTTTTGTCCATGGATTTTGAGTTTTGAACAGTGGTATACTGCTGTTACCTTTATTTTCATTTTGTGCCATGACTGTGTCATGTGTTATCCTATCGATATAATTCGCCCCTTTTTAGTGTCCATGCTTTATATCCTACTACATTCAACAAAAGAATAGATATCGTGGAATCATTAATTTTTGTGGGTAACAATTTTCGTTGATTGTTGAAAACGTACATTTTGGTGGATATTTAATTTCGTAGTTTTGCCAATCTCTGTATACAAAGCCTATTGAAAATATGTTATTCGTTGCACGTTTTAATTCGTGGTAGACCTCTACTCACGAAACCCACGAAAATTGGTATCCAACGAACTATAATGAATCCAGAGTATACTTGCAAGTTTGCTTCAAACTGCATCGATTTTACATATCACCCACGGTGCTACATTGTACCCCATACTTTCTGAAGGATGTTATTTGTTAAATATTTTTTGCCTTTGAGGATTATTTGTCCTTCGGAATGCAAACTATGCATTATATTCTGAAATTTTGTTTTGGTAAATTTGATCCAAGTATTTGGTTGATATGGGACATTTGATCAACTGTTCATAAATTATAGATAATTATTGAAACATGCAATATAAATCTACAAAGTCATTGAACGTGAGCATAAAAGTAGAAGCAAACGCAATAAAAAAATTCCGGATACTTTCTAACATAACGAGACTCTTGATTCTTTTTATGTTAAAATTCACATTAATAAGAATCTAAGAATATAAAACAAACAAACAACGGTAAAAACATAACACATAAAGGATAGGTAAAAACGAGATGTTCAAGACACGTGTAATTTTATGTTTGTAATTGTCTAGAAGAAAATATTCTATACATAAGGCAAGTATAATAAGATTTTCAGCATAGTTTATTTTACTTACAGCTTAGGCGAAATGATTTATCTGACATATATGCTTTTCATATATATTATGCATACATCGAATTGCTTGTCCGTTTTTTAATTTTATCAGCTCTGCAACATTTAAATGAGGTGTTGGACTTTTTATACTTCGATTATTTCTGAATAGATAAAATATCCAAATGCAAATCCGATGCAGTATGTTTAAGCTTTAACATTACTACAACTGGGTCAATTTATAGATTTTAAAACTATGATTTCCTTGAATTCAAGGCAAAGTAGTCAATATTCGGCACTGAGAAAAAATTCAGATATTATTTGATTAAACTTGCTGTTCAATTTCGAAATCATTTTGATTACGGTGTATTTCCCTCATTCATAGCTTTGATTCCTTGTTCGGATTAAGTTTGATGTTTGTCCTTTTCTGTTTAATCAACTCTTCAAAGGTTCTAAAATGATAGTCGAGCATCATCGAAATGGCATTTATTGTCGGAATGTGCAAATTGTGCTGTGAAATTGGCACCGTTAACATTATCGTAAGTAATAAAAATGGAATGTTATTTATTGCAAATTATATGTAATGTTGAAGCGAATGCCGATCCTAGTTTAATCTCGACATTCTTTTTTTGGGGGGAAAACAAACAAAACGGGGAGTTATATATTCACCATCGCATTATTTTCAAATGGGATTTGACCAAGGACATACAGGACACGCATTTATTGAAATGCATTTAATGATTTAGGCTTCGTTTAGATTCGCATACTCAATAGTTGTTTTAAACGAGAACATCTTGTTTCCAAACTTTTCAAACATAAAAATGTCTTTATTGTATTAAAATACATATGTACACAATCAAATAATAAGAAGAAGCTCGTATATAGCAATGTCTCTTTTTATTTCATTAAATTATGTTATTTACTATCATTTACGATTAAGCTTGATTTACTAAATTGTATGTATTACAATTATCGAAAGACTACATGAATACATATAGTATAATGACTTGTTAATGTTAGTTATGACGTAATTGCCCTTTAGATGATTTCTAATAAATAGAAAGAAGGCAGACATGGTGGTATATCTTCAACTTCGTACTTCATTTGTCTTTTTTTTTATTCTAGCGTCACTGATTAGACGAAACGCACGTCTGGGGCAATTCCTGGTATTTATGATAAGTTTATTTCTAAGAATTACAGGCGCTCTAAATGCAAAACAATTTATATACTGAAACCAATTGTAGAGTTTATACATAGCATTAGCAGAACTTTTTAAAAATAGTTTCAATCAGTTATGCATATCTACGTAATGGATTTATACAGTGTTCCACACAATAGTCACTAGTCACTATTCAGTTCTTTAATTTCACGATGTTAAGTTCCCTATTTAAATCAACATTTTTTGCGTAGTGTACAAAATATATATCAATATGAAAAACAGCTGAAGAAAGTTACACGTAAATTGCAACAATGTAACAGTTCATTTGCCGATAGGTACACACATTAATCAGGTCCTTGTTACACATTCTGCACTTTATAATTCCTTAATTCCACATGCCTATTACTATTTGGCAGTTTTTCCTTGAAATGTTTTGGCTTGCATTTACTCAGTTCATTTCCCGTCAAAATCGGTGTAATGTGTTATATAACTGTGACAATATCTATTTGTGATCTGAGTGTGAATTTCGTGTCACGATTTTTGGTTATTTAAAAAAAATCTGGTTTGTTATGTATTTAGTTGTTATGTAAAATAATTTGTAATAGCTAAATAATACATCTTCTAACTGAAGCTTATAATTATATATGTATATCACTGGCAGAGGGAACAAAGTATAATGTCATTAAAACCGAAATCCTTGGCAACATTTTATATTCAGACATGTTTATCTTCGGATGTGTTGCGCTATGATTGGTAGGATTCCTATCTTCGTTTTTTTTTAATTTACTCTATATTGTCATTCAATAAGGTTCGACTAGGAGTTGCTTTGGTTCGTCCGAAAAAAATACTTTTATGTAATGATACTGTTTGGTGAGATATGAATGCGGAAAATATTTTTCGGTTTTGTAGATTTTGAAAATAAGAAAAAAATCTTGATTCTTAAAATACATTAAGGTTTGCAATATTAATGGCTTTCTTTGACTACAGTATTTTTGACACCAGATCTAAGTCATGTGTTTGACTATCAGTCGGGTGTATCGCTTAGAATCATTTTAATTTGTTTCTTATTCTGCATAGTTAAATGTTATATTTCTAACCTGAGTTTACAAAACCAAACTGAAATGTATCTGTTCTTCAAGTTGACATACATCAGGTCGTTGTTCGTTCAGGTAAATGTTCATGTTAATTATCCTGAGCATATATATAATTAGAAGATGTGGTATAATTGCCAATGAGACAACGTTCCATAAAAGACAAAATGACACAGAAATTACAACTATAGCTCAGCGTACGGCCTTCAATAATGACGAAAGCCCTTATCGCATATATAATTAGCTATAAAGACCTGAAATAACAATGTAAAACAATTTAAACGAGAAATCTAACGGCTAATTTATGTACGAAAAATGAACAAAATACTAAATATGTAGCATATAAACAAACGACAACCACTGAATAACCGGCTCCTAACTTGGGAAGCACACATATACAACAGAGCGGGGTTAAACATGTTAGCGGGATCCGAACCCTCCCCTAACTTGGGACAGTGGTTTAACAGTACAACATAAGAACGTACTATAACAATCAGACTTAACTCTTATACATAATATAAAAAAAAGTATAAGAGATGAAAATAATTCCTTTATTAATTTCTTTACAACCTTGAATTTTTTGTATAAACGTCATCGCACTGCATGATGTACTATAAGTTTAGATCTCAATACTAGATAGTGTCCAATAATAACAGATGTAACATATTACAAGATGAATACATTTATTGTTAAATTGTTTACAACCTTTATGTTTTTGTATAATACTTCTTTATATATCTTGTTATACTGTATGTAGAGCATTTATTTTGATCGAAATCAATATATGTCAAATAAGTATTTCACCATTGTTAAAGTAACAAACCTGTCAGTGTTCACATCACTGATTTTCATTCTAGATTTTCTAACATCTATCAGTAATCAGTACTTACTTAGAACATGCAGAGATGTTTGCGAAAAAAAACTCTGATTTCAACAATTTGCAAAGGAGTGGAATCAAATATCAAGCTTAAAATTTGTAGGTTTCATGTTATTTTGTTGGTTTACTTTATTTAAAAAAAAGAACAAAATGATAGAATGTAACCATCCATGACATAATGCAGTACATGCAAGCAAAAGAACAGCGATATAATTGCTTTTCCTCGTCTCAATTGTCACAAGATATGGTTTTATATTACGAGGCCCTATTCTATGTCATATGTTTTTATCAAATGGATTTTAGGCGTTAAACTTCAAACAGCAATATTAGCTTGTCCACAGTATTGTTTTGAGTCTGTATCTCGGATGTGATAATTGCGCTCGGCTCCTATCTTAATTGATATAGGTTTTCCTACCAAAAGTTGTTGGTCAATCCGGCTTCCACTGCCAATAAGATCTTACCCTCACATAACAGCACTATTGTTTTGAAATAAGCGTTTAATGCGATCGATCAAACTAAAAGGTATACATCCATTTCTTATTGCTATTCAATGTCGATAGGGAACGAAACTTAATAAACAAACAGCACTGCTGTATAAGTTACATTAGGTGTAATTTCATAGGCTTACAATGACTTATTAAACGATTTAGGAGATTTTGAGAAGATTTTCTGTATGATTTATTGGTTTTGTTAACATTTTTGTTCATTCCATTTTTTTAAAATGCATGTACCATTTGTGGAACTTTGTGATGATTTCGTTTTTTTTTTTTTTACTTATTTGAAGTTATATACTTATTTTGGAATTCTTTCACCAAAAGTTAAAACATTGTTGTGACGTCATTCTATTGTTGTACCTGTTCTTTATTTTGGGGCTATCATTTACCTGTAAGAAACCATTATGTTACCTTTAGCTGTCCAATATTGTTAAGAATAGCCCTCTTGTTTCTTAAAAATATTGGACAGCTGAGGGTAGTATAACTGATTCTTACAGGTAAATGATAGTCCAATCACTGAAAAAAACTATCAATTCCGCCAACTGTTTATCCTGAATGTGAAAAGAAAAAATACAACCAAATAACAAATGACAAATACAAAAAAACATTTTATTAAAGTCAACTTCCAAAACGATAGTTTTGTCACTCGTCAAAACAGTTCTTGAGATAAAAATTACTTTCAAATTGATTTTAACAATATCAAAAGACTTATTCTCTTCCGTCTTTGGTTATCAAAATAGATCTCTGGTGTTGCTCTTATTCTTCCTAACATCATTTTCATCTACAATTAAAAAATCAATAAAGTAATACTTCTTACGTTTGATAGACCACGCCGCTATACAAGGACGAAAACAACGGAGACCTCACGCTGTGTAAAAATGCAAATCCAGAACTAACTTCATGACCTACGGGACTACAATAGTTAAATAAATACATCAGAAGTAGCTTGAAATGTCCATTTCAGTAAATCAACATATCAAAAATAGATGATTAATTAGGAAAATGGTTAACTGAAACCACCAGATGACATTATAAATTAAATTCCACAAATGACGAACAAGTATAAAACAAAACTGTGAACATTGTTTTGATTGCAACTCAATTTGAAGTGGTAACAACTTCCATTGTGGTTTACTGCTTATTTTGCTGACGTCATATAACTTTACAAAACCTAATATAGAATTTCAGTATACTTATCCATCAATGAACTATTTACAATAATTTCAATTGTCGTCATGCAGATAAAGTTCATAGTTTTACGGCGTTTTAAAATCAAATTTTTCATTTTCTTTTCTTAGAAGCAGTTTACATATAAGGTTTAAATTTAATGCGTTTAAGCCTGTATTTTTTCAAGTACAGCGAATTAAAAAAATAAACATTGTCTTAAACGTATAGATTCTACAATCCTTAACTCCCCTTTCTCTAAAATATTTTTTTTTAAAACAAAACCTTCTGTCTAGATAGTTGTGCCACATACGCTTACAATTTGTCTACATTTACTAGTTAATACAGACATATATTGTATTATTATTTACGTTTAAGGGTCTGACGCTAATTTTACATGCTCAAATTATTTAACAATATAGCCTGGTAAAAAAGCCTTTTATTGATTTTTAAAATCAGTCTCAAACATTAAATATTTCTGCAACATATGCTGTAATGTATCTTGTTGCATTTTTTACAATATGGATATTACCATAACCATAACAATAATAGCTTAATCTTAGATAATATTTCAACAATTATCAGGTCAAATAATAAAAAGTGCACTTTATTTGTATGTGCTGAAAAATAGATCTATAATGAATATTACGGAGAACTGTAACGGATTGATCAATATTGTAAAAAGTTGATATAATGAATATTAGAAATGCATTACCCTGTCAAATAAAGAGAATATTATAAAAGCATGTAAACAAACGCTAGGCGTATACAAACAGAGTAATTCTTTAAAAACCCGAACGCCCTTTTGATAATCGTAGTGTAAGCATAAAGTAGGGGTTATTGATAATCAGTGTAAAAAAATCGGTGAACATTATTGCACTTGATTATCATGTTATTGTTTTACAATTTTAACTTACAATTCATGCTGCAAATTTCGTTCTCTAAGGACTGGATGAAGAATGAAACGCCATTAATCGCTGACAGAGTAAGGAAGTGCAGTGTTTATATAATGAATTCTTCATTTCTTTAGGTTTTGATATTACTGTCACTATTATATGATAATAATAATAATAATAATAATAATAATAATAATAATAATAATAATAATAATAATAATAATAATAATAATAATAATAATAATAATAATAATCATAATAATAATAATAATATTTTCATGATTATAGCTACATGTAGGTGTCAGACCACCAATACTACCTCCAATTTAGAACGTATGTGAAAGAAGGCCTACTCGGACAAAAATAGTGCATTTGATGTCATTGTTTACTTAAACTATCCAACAAATTTGTAGAAATGAAACTTTTGGTGAAATGGAGATATATTTAGACCATTTTGAGCCAAAATTCACTTGTCTTTTTTTTGCATTAAAAATTCAGGATTAATGCGCTACATTGAACACTAATTTAAGATTTTCAGAAAACCGGGAATAATTTGATTAGTACCTGTGTTTTCAAGAACAGAAATTTCTAATAAGACTTTAAACATTGGTTAAAAATTTGCATGTAGAAAGGTGATACATGCACAATTCAGGATATACCTGGTTTCCTTGAAGTTAAACTTAAGGTAAAATATTAAGAAAGCTGTGAAATTTGCGAAATTTGGTTAAACAGATAGGGATTTTTAATTTGTGGTCTGACACCTGTGTGACTATTAACCTTTACAATATTTAAATCTATCTGAGTTTTGTTTGTAATTTTTACAAAAACAGGTGAAAAGAAGAATTGCCTGGGGATTTTGATATGATTATAATGTACGATTAAATGCACTGTAAAAGAATGAAAACAAATGATAAGGTAAACGATAAAAAAAAAATCACATTAGAGCTTAAGAAGTACCATTATCAGGCTGTCTGCATATTAATATTGTAAAATATCAGCTCTGAGTCACAATATGAAGCCTTTGTCGATTGAGCGCACCGAACGAGCTCAAATGGACTACAGCTTATATTTGACATCAAAAAGCAGTGTAATGCAATTCGATTACCAGCTAAGCAAAGTCATATAGGCAGAGGGAAGACCGATAACATAATATATGAAGAGCAACGTCTTAGCTATAATCACTATGTAAACCAGCTTATTTTCGCGAATACTTTACGTTTATACCCAGCTAGTCAATTTCGCGGCGATTTAATTTCGCGATTTTCTTATTTACTTAATGTAGTTTGACAGAGAAAGATCCAAATTATTCCTTTTCGCGACGATTTAATTTCATGTTATTTTTCTACTCGCGAAAGTCGCGAAAATAAATCGCTCGCAAAATTTAGTTGGTTTACACCATGTAAAATTAAAAGATTAGATAATTGCTGAATACAAATGTGGTTACACGATTCTACCTAATAATCAGTTATTTGTCTTAAAATTAAAAAAAAAAGGAAATACGAAAAGATGTTTCCTTTCCTAAATTATGGAACGGTTAAAAAATCCCGCTATCAAAACTAGAGAGTAAAACTACATATAATTCATCTGTTTGAAGGGCAGTTAATGATTTTACCACCTTAATGTGGAATTTGCACTTTAAGCTGAAAGCTTTTTTCTTTGGTGTTTCAAACTTAACTGTGATTTAAGAAAAAAAGTATGTACATAACAAAAACACAAGGAATATACATCAATTTCATATATGTTTGTTGAAATAACGATTAATACAATTTGTGAGTCTGGATAGAATTATATCCCTTACTTACCAGAGTTTTAAAACAAAGAGGTTGAAGTCAACATTTCAAGTGTTCAGTTGATTTGTTTGTTGTTGATGTAAATCATGTATAAGTTGTATTACTAAATAAAAACAAATAGAAATAACTGAAACTATATAGTAAATTTACGAAATCAGATCTTTTACATAGGGTATGGCTAAAGAAACAAAATGCTGTAATGATAGTTGTTCATGCATCGAAATTAAACGCTCATGGTTTGCTTAAATGTATGCAAAAGGTATAGTCATGATTATAGGAAACAATATTCTTAAAACATACTAATACAGTATCAATTCTATGATTAAAAGTCTATATATTTGATCGAAATAATTAGCTTCATCAATTACAATCTATGGAATATATGTATACTGAAATATGTCATTATTACACCTAAAACAACCATCATAATTATAGATTGCACTGCAAAACCCTCATGTTGTATATCATATATACTTTTTCAAACTCTGTGGAAATTATGTAATGGTATAACATAACAAATAACCTACTTGATGTCGAGTTTGTTACGACTAAACATCTTAGAATTCATTACGTGCTTTTTTTTCTTGTTTGGAAGATTTATATTATGTATATCATATGGTTAGCAAGCATATGGCGTTATAAAAAAAATGTGCATAAAACAAATTTGTATTGTCTATCCTAAAATGTCCGTACGTTTTACTTATGATAGACAAAAATTTGCAATGAATAAAGATATATCCACGTTATTGTATTTTGTTAAGTGTGTGGAAAAGACAAATGTACCTGTAATATAAAATATCTTTATATTAACAAGGTTCTTGGAAAGAATGAAACGAAATAGTGTAAAATAAGATTGATAACATATGGAATCCGATATTCTCATAAATGTATGGCAAGGGTTCATTTTGCTCCGTTTTTAGTTTTTTGAAGGCTGTTTTTAGATGTTTTGGTCGATCGTGTTTTGCTATGATACCACCACTCTAAGGTATTAAACAATATAAGAGCTCAATATGGAGAAACTCAATTATAAATGCTTTTAAATAATGCAGAACGATATGATGACATAAACTGTGTTCCATAATACTAATAGTACACACGTTTAGAGGTTCAAATCATCAACAGTAAGAGCTTTAGAAAAGCAATTCTGTACGATTTAACAAAAACAAGAATGTGTCCCAAGTACACGGATGTCCCACTCGCACTATCATTTTCTATGTTCAGTGGAGCGCGAAATTGGGATAAAAACTCTGATTTGGCTAAAATATTAGAAAGATCATATCATAGGGAACATGTGTACTAAGTTTCAAGTTGATTGAACTTCAACTTCATCAAAAACTACTTTGACCAAGACCTTTAACCTGAAGCGGGACGAACGAACGGACAAACAGACGGACGAACGAACGGTCCCACAGACCAGAAAACATTATGCCGCTCCTCTACTATCGTAGGTAGGGCATATAAATGTGCATTTTGCAAAACTGTCATAGTAAGAAATTTTTGAAATAATGGAAATTGACACTACATGTATATTCTTTGCACTTTGGTTTCTATATATTTCTTATACAAATATTTACATTGAATCACAGACAACTAGAAAGGTTGCCATGCAATCGCTTCTTTATTTTTAAATTATGAGATTGGGTTCATTTTCTTCCCTTTTAGCTAGATTAATTACGAAAAAAAATCTTTTAGTAATTGTAAATTTCAAATGAATGTGTAATATTTATAGTAAATGTTAGTCAAAAGTATGAGAAGATGATTGTTGATTCAGTTTTTCTATTTTTAAATATCTTCGCAAATACACGTTACAGTTTGTAAATATTCATGAATGTGAACAAGTGTTATTTTATGTCCACTGTAATTAATTTTGTCATATTAACGTTTTGATTATCGTCTGTTAAAAGTCATTAAGTCAAATGGATATCCTTCTATAAGAGATTAACATATCATGTTCTCTAAGGTCACATAGTAAATACTTTTATATGATTTATATGTTTTATTTTTGTAAACAAAGAATTGGAGAATATTTGGAGATTATTTAGGTCAGTTGGAGAATATTTGGAGATCATAGGTATATATAAGAGCCCTCTGTTTTTAGTGTTTAGAGAGGATTGAAGGCAAGACATTTAAGAACAAGACAATGTGAAAAGTTATTTTAAAAAGGATTTTTGTTATTCTAGGCGCATACCATTTTTAGATACATCTTAGCAGATTACTGATAGCTTTGGAATTATTATTATTTCTTTATATGTTTGTCCGCACAGTATTGGACGCTGTTGCGTGGTTACGCTCAGTATTGGACACTGGTGCGTGGTTTTGCCCGCACAGTATTGGACGCTGTTGCGTGGTTCCGCTCAGTAATGGACACTGATGCGTGGTTTTGTCCGCACAGTATTGGACGCTGTTGCGTGGTTCCGCTCAGTATTGGACACTGATGCGTGGTTTTGTCCACACAGTATTGGACACTGTTGCGTGGTTTTGTCTGCATAGTATTGGACACTATGCGTGGTTTTTGTGAGTAAACAGTATTGGACACTGTTGCCGAATTTATACAGAGTGCCGTTTATGATACCGTGTGAAAGTAATGTGCTAATGAATATTTGAACTATACATTTTGTAAACTGTATATATAATGTAAATAGTGTCCTGGAATGGAATTTTAATAAATAGATTAGTGAATTTACTTGAATATATCTTTGACAACAAGACTACAGATTATTGGATTATTTTGTTCTTGAATTTTCTGTGATTTCATAATACCCGGCCTGACCAGAAAGTTTGATGTAACTCGACCGCCATGGCATTTTGATACCTGTTTTATGATATTGCTTTCACAAGAAATTGTAGATAAAAACTATTGAATCTTGATGGCTGATTCAAATCAGTTACCGTAAATTCCTTCACACGTTGAAACAATTCAGCATTAATACTTTGTTACGTATAACATTCCAAGAACTTACACATAACTAATTTTCTAATCACTCCTTCGTATTTAAATACCATTATATATATATATATATTATCTTCCAGGTGCTCTACGCAATCACTTTCTGAAACATCAAAATCAATTGATCAGCAACTTAAGTCGAGTTCAAATTTATTGTGAGACTCCCTTCTCAAGGGACGCTTGATTCATATATGGATACGTTATAGTTTCTTGCCTCTTGCAGTAGTAAAAACTGATGATTTTTATACGCCCTTCAGAAGAATTCCCCATTTTTAAACTAAAAGATAAAATAAAGAATCTGTTCCTCTATGTATAAACAAAACTAATGGTCAACTAAGATACATATATTTTAGTTTTAAGGATGGATGAATTGTACTTAGTATTACTATAATTTATTCAAATCATCCTTTGAAACAGATATTATCAATATTTCTTGATCGCAAACATACTTGCTATATTTTGAAGACATTTTTTACAACACACAAGCGGCATTCCCGTGAAAACAACATGCGCTCCCCTCCTTGTCGACTTGTTTCCTTTTACAAATGTTTTACGTAGGAGAATAACTTCATATAGAAAGAACTAACAGAAGATAAAATTATCCTTAACTTGACAAGATATCATCACATTTATATTTCAAAGTGTAGTGAATTTTTTAATGAATCTATCCTTTCAAAATTGAAATGAAGGATACAACAGATAGAGTTATGTCAGCCTCATATCCTGACTGACATGTAGGAGTTGACAATGAGAGTTGGTTAATAACAGCACTTTTCGACAAAAAAAGATAAGTTTAACTTCTTAATTGTGAATTTTCTATATCTATTTTGCGATATTCTAGAGTTTCTGCATGTGCAGTGTCCAAGTTGATACAATATTCCAGAGCTGGAATTTCCAATGATGAGGTCCGTGATATAGGGTTGTTCGGATGTAACCTAACTAATCAGACGTATCACCAGATTTGTACTTCTATGATCAACATTACGGATGTCTAAAAGGAAGACAAATGTGACTATCCTTCCGAAGCACATCATATCAACCCCGATTTTTTGTTGTTGGACATTCTTTAATTGACTATGTTATATAATGTTGTCTGTTGGTCGAATTTCATTGTGTACCATGGCAAGTAATATTCGAGTTGAAATATCGCTTTTGTGTTTTCGCTCCTTGCTGCGTATCTATTCTAAATCCTCATTCATTTAACTAATGAAAAGATATAGAAGTTTGCTTCAAACTATTTGATGTTATAAAACACTCACGGTGTTACCTCAAATATGTTAAGGGGATGTGTATTTGCTACAAATCTGATAATTTGAAAATCATTTGTCTTACAGCATGCTAACGATGAATTATATTCTTGAACTCTGTTTTTGTGTAAATGTTTTTACATGTTTTGGGTTGTTTTGGAACATTTCATCCGAACGTCAATAAATTATTGATTATTGTTAAAACATGCAATATAAATCACCATGAATCCTTGAACGTGAGAGTTCATATGTAAATGAAAACGCTGTATATCAATTTGCAGTAATTGGGAAAAGTCTGAAAATAATCGATAATAACGGATATTTCTAAAAAAAAAAAAAAATATATATAAAACGAATATTTCTAACATAATAAGACTCTAGAATCTTTTTATGTTATAATTTATCCGTTAATATTGTTTATATTGTCACATCAAACAACTTTTGGTTTAGAATATAGTTATATTTATAAATTCCAGTCCATTAAATGCCGTTTTTACTCAGAAGATTATGGCATCCGGTGCTTTGAGTACAATCATAAAAAAAGTTCGAGAGAGAACTAAAAAAATTACATCAACACGAATCAAAGAAAACAGAATATAAAAATAACGGCAAAATAAAAACACCAAAAGGGATAGGTGAAAACGTGATGTTCAAGAAACGTGAACTGTTTAATGTTTGATATGATTCAGAGAGAAATGGTATAAAAGAATTATATAAGGAAAGGTTTAAAAGACTTGTCAGCCTAGGTTATTTAACTTTCAGCTTACTTGGTAAAATGGTCTATCTGAAATATTTGTAGTTATATATTAATGTATAGCTTTATTTCTTGACCGTTTACTGATTTCTCATGGTCTTGCTTTATTTTATCAGCTCTGCTACATTTAAATGATGTTTTAGCCTCTCTTTTTGTTTGCCTTGGTCATCACTGAAAAGACATAACTATCTAATGTGCACATCTGGTAAAGTATTATTTTATTTTTTTTGAGCTGTAAGGTTATTTCTACAACTGGGTCGATTTATCTGCTGGATAACCTAGGTTTCTTCAATTTCAATAAGGCAATGTTCGGTACTTGAGACAATGAGGTTATTGTTTTGATGTGGATTTGCTGTTATTCAATTTCGAAATCAGTTTTTCTAAGAATGCCTTTCTGTCATAAATAGCTCTGATTCCTTTTCGAATTTCATATTTACTTTTGGTCCCTTTTCGGATTTTTCAGCTCTTCAAAGGTTCTATAATGATTTTGAACTTGAAATATTTTAATCTCGTACTACATCAACATTTTTATTGACGGAATGTGCAATTTGTGCTGTGCAATTGGCACCATTAACATTGTCGTAAGTTATAAAAACATGAATGTTATTTATTGAAAATTTTATGGAATTTGATTACGAATGCCGATTCTAGTTTGAACTCGTGATTCTATTTTTGTTTTTACAGACACATCATGAGAAATTACATTATCACTATCGCATTATAATTGACCAAAGGCATTTATACAGGACAAGCATTTATTGCAACGCATGTGACGATTTATACTTGGTTTAGATTGGCATGGTTGTTTGAGAGCAGGAAATCTTGCTGTCTAGATAGTTTAAAAAATAAATGTACACAATTCAGATAAGAAAATCAAGGTCGTATACAGCAATGCATCTTTTTATTTTATTACATCAATTCTGTTTTCTTTCATTTACGACCGAGCTTGATCTACGTCAATGGATATAAGAAGATTTGGTATGAGTGTCAATGAGACAACTGTCCATCCAAATCCCAATTTATAAAAGTAAGCCATTATAAGTCAAAGTACTGTCTTCAACACGGTACTGTATAAATATATGAATATAAATACTTATTAATATTAGTTTTGAAATAAATGCCCTATACATGATTTCTTATAAAAATATTGAACACATGTTGGTATCTCATTTTATGTTTAGAATTACAGGCGCTCTAAATGCAAAATAATTTATATACTGAAATAAAATGTAGCGATTATACACGAGCAAAAGTAGAACTATAACTTAACAAGTGTATTCGTATATTCATAGTTATGTAACAAACACATGTACACAGTGTTCTAAACAATAGTCACTATTCAGTTCTTGTGTTTCACGATTGTATGTTCTCAAGCTAAATCCGCATTCCTTACGTTGTGTACAACGTATATATCAATATGAAAAACAGCTGATGGAAAGATTATACACGTAAATAGCAACAATGAAACAGTTCATTTGACTATAGGTACACACATTAATCAGATCCTTGTTATACATTCTGCACTTTATAATTCCTTAATGCCACATGCATATTTGGCAGTTTTTCGTTGGAATATTTTGGCATGCGATTATTCAGTTAATTTCCCGTTTAATCTGTGTTAATAAAATTAACGGTACCAATTTTTTGCACCAGATACGCATTTCGACAATACACCTCTCTTCAGTAATGCTCGTGGCCAAACTATTTGCAATCCAAAGCTTATATAAAAGATGAAGAGCTATAATCCAAAAGGTAAAAAAAGTATAGCCAAATCCGTGAAAGGAATCAGAGCTTTGCATGAGGGAGATACATTCCTTAATTTATAATAATTTCTAATATTTTGTAACAGCAAATTTTAATAACACAATAAATCCGTATTTTCATGCCAGTACCGAAGTACTGGCTACTGGGCTGGTGATACCCTCGGGGACTAATAGTCCACCAGCAGAGGCATCGACCTAGTGGTAGTAATAAAATTAACGGTACCAATTTTCTTGCACCAGATGCGCATTTCGACAATACATGTCTCTTCAGTGATGCTCGTGGCCAAAATATTTGCAATCCAAAGCTTATATAAAAGATGAAGAGCTATAATCCAAAAGGTAAAAAAAGTATAGCCAAATCCGTGAAAGGAATCAGAGCTTTGCATGAGGGAGATACATTCCTTAATTTATAATAATTTCTAATGTTTTGTAACAGCAAATTTTAATAACACAATAAATCCGTATTTTGTGTGTTATATTGCTATAAATATATATCTTTGATCCGTTTGTGAAGTTTCAGTTTTGATAGTTTGGTCATATGAAAGAAAAAATACACTAATATTGTCATAAAATTAGTTGCTATGTACAGCAATGTACAATAACTTAATAATACAAATGCTTTGCTATTGAAGCTATCGATTCTGTATGTATATCGCTGGCTTAGGATATAAATATGTAACGTTGTCATTAACAGAAATCCCTTGGCAACAGTTTAGTGTCTGATATCGTTCAGCCTAGATTGATGGGACTCCTATACTGTTTTATTTCATTTACTCTGAATTGTCGTTAACTAAGGTTTGAATTGAAATTGACTTGTTTCCTTTTTGTTGATGCTGTTTAGTGAGAAACATTTTTCTAGTACTTACACCCGAATGATGTTATTATTAATGTGTCCTCCTCCTTCGTCAATATAGTTTTAAAAAATAGTAATTCCTTTTATCGAGTGCATCTTTAAAACAAAGTATAGCATATTTACCCGACGATATCGGGATATCGGTATTTAGTCGGATCTGAACATGTACTTGTGATTTGTTACAAACCGATATTTTTTTTAAAAGTAAACAAACATAAGTCGAAATGTTCAGGGCTTAATAAAATCTGTATTTGGGTAAGATGATGCAAGCATACGATTTTTATTGCGTCTTACACTTTAATCTTTTAAAGCAAACAATCTTTTACTACTTAATTAAAATATTGTGTAAAAACGTTAATTATGAGCTATGAATGTCATTTTTCTGAAGAAGTTTTAAAACATTTCAAAGAAATATGTTTACAGTGGGTTAGCTTTCATTACTCTTCACTATCCTATAGATTAACAACTTTTGGTTATATTTATAATTTAGAATCGTCATTGAAGGTGGAGCACGAATGCACAGTTAATTAATTATATTGATATTGGCATTTGTATGAAAGAGTGACATTCCTTTGTATTATATGTCGATTCGAAAAAAAGTTGTGCGAGTAGTGTCGCCCTTTAACAGGTTCATTGTTTTATAATTAAGTATAGGTTTCTGATACAATTCAATATATTTCATTTTTTGTTTTGGTGTATCAAAAACATTGATGTACGAATATAATTTGATAAATTTGAAACGTTTAAAATGATTGCATACCAATATAAAGAACCGTTCATCATTTTAGAAAAAGACTATAAATGAAAGTCTTTTTAATTACCTCCCCTTCATGATAGATTGATTGGGAAATTAACCAGAGTTATCTAATATTAATCACAGAGAGGGACTAGCAAGCAATTTTTAATTGTAGCTTATTTAACGTTGAAACAATTCTCACTATAAACGAATGTTACTTTATACAAATATAAGGACTTTGTTAGCTAAATTTACAAATTTTATTAGATATAATAAATTTTTCTTACATAAGATTAATATGCTACAAGTTGAAAGTATAATACGAAATGTATGTCTTGCTCTAATGATTTTAACAAATCTTGATTCTAAAAATATAGTTTGCAATATACTTGTCTAGTATGGACTTACACTTTGTTTGCCCCTGGATCTTTAGTCTATATAGTCTTTATATTTAATAATGCATCGCTTTGCGTCATGGTACTTTGTTTTGATCTTTTAATAGACATGTTCACCATAACCGGATACGGAAATCGAAATACTGTGGATTCATAAATATTCGTTGAATACCAATTTTCGTGCATTTCGTTTGCAAAGAGGATTCACGAAATCAAATATTAGACAAATTTTCTAAAGGAATGTATGCAGACTTTTTCAAAACCACGAAGTCTAATATCCACGAAAATGCACATTTATCTCAATTCACGAAAATTGGTGCCACGAAAATAAATAATTATAATGCAATTATTTGTATCAATGGTTCTGATTGGATGACAGTTAGCGTAAAATTCTCTATCTCCTTGTCTGTAACGAAGGAAGCCGACATTTTGTATTGCTGAATGTATTGACATGTAATTTCTACGATACTAAGCCAAAAAACTCACATGTTGCACCTACAAATCTGTATCAGAGTTTATTACATTCTGAAGGTGCACAGAGACCAGAAAAAACCCCGGTGTTTGACGCCGGCAGCATACTTATGACGTTACCTAGTGTAGGGACCAAAGAAGATAACATCTTTTCGCGGAATTTTCCTTAGAAGATTTTAAACTGAAATAATGATTGAGATTTAATTATGAACTTGTTTTGCATTAGAATAGAGATAACTGTATTGTATTCGAAGATTTGCGGACGTCCATCGGTAGTTTTACTGTCGCAAATACCCGTTTACCTGTCTCTGCTATGCGTCACCAGTTAAACTAAGTTTACGACAGTAAAACTACCGATGGACGTCCTTAAAGCTTCAAATACAATACAGTTATCTCTTAAATCCCTAGTAGAAAACCGAAACGAAAAATAGAAGAGTGGTACATGGTAAATGTTTTTAATATTTGATTAACTCAACCTTTTTGTTCCATTATATTATTTGAAATTTGAATATACTAGATGGGGTATTAGTTCAATTCATCAATTAAAATTAATCTATGAATAAAGCCAAGTAAAATTCAATGAGTATCAACATCTTAAATTGTATATTACTTGCATTAGTGTCTTTAATAATGGTTGAATTTAACTTTGCTTTGTTGATAGATTCGTGTGAATTGATGTTATAAACCATCTAGTATTTTCAAATGTTAAAGAATATAATGGAGTTAAAGAGTTGAGTTAATTAACATATCATAAACATTTACCATTAACCTATGAATCACAACTATTACATACGGTTTCGGTATCGGCTTACAGTGAGCATGTCTTTTATTGAGTCGAAGTTGTAAACAATAAAGTTTAGCTGTTCTTCAATGTTGAATAGCAGCATCTCGTTATTCGTTCATTATCAATTGTTAAAATAGTTCAGGTATATTTTCTTTTTTGTTATCAAGAACATGCATGGAGTATTCACCATTGGATGTTAGGCAACAACAGTCATAAATCTAACAATGCTATATGATAGTAGATTAAACAGTATGACATGATCATATGAGAGCATTTACATATATTTGTGTATACTACTTGCGTGATTTATATGAAAAATTTGTAAATATAATTTGATGGCAATGAACCACAAAAACATACACCACTCATTCATTCTGCCAGCATGAAAATAAAAGAAAAAAAAAGATTTTACCTCTTGAAATATCATATATAGTAGTTAAATGATACAGAGAAGCTTAAAATATACATAATAACTGAGATGAAATGTTTAAAGATGAAAATAACTCCCCATGATCTTTTATTAACAACCTTGAATTTGTTGTAGAAACGTCATTGCACTGCAACTTATATAATAAGTTTTTATCTCAATCTACATGATGTCCTATAATAATAACAACTTTATTACATTGCATGTTGTACTATAAGTGGAGCAATGTACGATAGCAAACTTATATGATTCGGATAATAACTGATATTCATAACTGTTTTTAAGATGAATACATGTATTGACGTTTTTTAGAGCCTTGATGTTTTTTCATAATAATTCTTTATTTATTTTATTTTACTGTAAGTGGAGCATTTAATTTTGATAGAAATCTACATTTGTACAATAAGTGTTTATAAGTTGTTTATCATTTTAAAAGTAAAAAACTTGTAAGTGTTAATTATTTTAACATCTATATGTAATCAATACATGAAAATAACAGAGAAACCTTGAGAAAAAAATCTTCAATTACAACGATATGCGCAGAAGTGTGGTTGACAGACAAGTCATTGAAATCGCCCTATGTTTGCTGCTCTTCATCACAAAAGCACAGGGTATGAGGTATGAGAGTATACGAGAATCGGTATTATTGTATATATGTTATATGTTTTTATCAAATGATTGAATTTAAACGTTAAGCTTCAAAAAGAAATACTAGCTTGTCAATATTGAGGTTATGGCTTTAAATCCCGCAGGTGATAATTACACTCGACTCCAATCTCAATTAACCAGAGAGTTTTTATACCGAAGATCTTTGCTTCTCCTCGGACAAACTGGCTTTCTCCAACAATTAAAACTGACCTAAAAAAAAATATCAATTATGTTGAAAGTAGCATTAAACATCAATTAATCAATCAATCAATCAAAAAAGTATATATCCTTTTGTTATTGCTGTTCAATTTCGTTAAAATTAACGAGTCTTACAACGTTAAAATTTGTATTAATAACAAAGGTTTCTTGTAGGATGTGACTTAAGCGTTACATAGCAGTCCACATATGAGTTATAGTCAAATCTCTCGGTATAAATGGAAGAAGTTGCAAAGAAAAACAATGAAAATAAACCAAATAGATATCACGCTTTTAATTGTATTAACCTTGATCAAATACGCTCAAACTTAACCATGTGAAAGCCAGGGACTCGTAAATAATTTGAAATATTAGGAAATTGTTGATTGACTAGAAGTATATTTAATGTTTCATTTAGAGATCTTCTTCCTCTTTAAACAAAAAAGAGCATAAAGCTTCACTTGAACAGGAACGACAACAAAGTACAACTTCAATATACCATTTTAATGTCGGGACTAAGGTGTTTCAGTGCAGACAATATATTGCCTTTACAATTCTTTCACCAGCAAGGGCCAAAGCGAAATATATGACTGGCACGGACCGAAATAAATGGAAAGTTAGATGACCAAAGAGAACCTTAGATTTTAGCCAAATTGATAAAATTGTATGCGACTGTCATACAGGTGAGAGGTTTGGCTAGCTATAAAACCAGGTTTATTTCACCAATTTCTACTTAAGAAAATGTCTGTACGAAGTCAGTCATATTTCTTAATCACCAAAACAAATATATATATACAAAGAAACACAGAATAGCATACAGTCGAAAAACATCAAATTACTTTTTTATTGGACAACACCTTTCATTATACATGTTATATAAATATCTATCAAACGTTTACAATTTCACACAAGTATTGCTTTTACTAGAAAATTAAATATGAGCTATTTGATCGTGGTGGTTGATTTATATTAGTGAACCCAAAATTCTATGCACTTTGACAAACAATACAAGTATGCAATCTGTATTACGGATCATATTCAATGAAGTCGCAAATATCTGTTTTTCTATTTCAAGTCTATTTAATATCGCTATTCCAAAAAAAATCTTATTGATAATAAAGAAGATTGCACTTACACGTGTAAGCTTGCAACCAACCCATTCTCATTATATTCTCTCAAAACTTCTGAAGAATGTGTATTTGATTCTGATCTTTTGACTTTGAAGATCGTTTTTCTTTCAGCATGTTAACCATGCATTATATCCTGCTGCTTTATTTTTAGGTGAATTTGATTCCATGTTTTTGGTTGCAATGAGAAATTTTATTTATGCGTAAATAGATTAGAGTTTATAGTATTTACATGTAATTTAAATCACATCGAAACTGTTGTACGTGAGGATGTGCATGTAGATGTAAGCGCACTAGTACTTAAGAAATGTGAAAAACAGGGTTTTGTAATGTAAGAATATAAGATTTATATTTACTTGAAAGCAACTGTTGCGGATGCAATAATTATTGTCTTGCAATATTATTTAAAAGGAATGTAATCAGAAGTTCCAGTTTGCAATTGTTTGCGTTTTGTTCAATTAAAGAAAAACACGAATTAGAGGTCAAAAACGGTAGAAAAAAAATACCAGACTGAGATGAAAATATAAACACGTGATAGTGAGGTTGAGTGAAATGTATCAAAAGTAATTGAGTAGAATCAACATACAAGTTAGAGGTTCAGTCAGCTTCAAAACCAGGTTCAATCAATCTTTTTCTACATAAGAAAATGCCTTTACCAAGTCAGGAATATGACAGTTGTTATCCGTTCGTTTGATGTGTTTGAGCTTTTGGTTTTGCCATTTGATTAAGGACTTTCTGTTTTGAATTTTCCTTGGAGTTCAGAATTTTTGTGATTTTACTATTTATATAAAAAATGTGTTTATGTCAAAATGTCAATGTTTTCAGCACTGTTTATTAAATGTAATGCATCAGTTAAATTGTTCACATTTTAAGCATAAATTCATAGCTCTAGATATGATTCCTTGTACGTGTAAGATATTATTTTATTCCTTATTGGTTTTGCCGGCTCTTCTACATTTTAGTAGGTTTTGAACTTTACCTATTTTCGTTATATTATCACTACGTATCTGGGGCAGTAAATTTGGTACCGTTAAAATTATAACTACCACTGGTAGATACTTTTGTCCTTGAGGGTATACCAAGCGCAGAGATCTGTATTCGGTATTACATAGTGATATAATAAAATAAGGTGGATCTCCATTATGCAAACCTGGATTCGTTGCCTAGATTTTGATTTTCCTTGGTTCTCTATGGGTTTTATCAGCCCTCCTCAAACAATATTTTGGAAAGCCATAATCATAAACGGATGATTTACTTAAAGTTTTTAGCAGTTGATCTTATACAAAAAAATTTACAGAATATTTATCACATTTAGTGGTTTCTTTCGTACAATTTTAGGCAGTCCAAATGCAACATACTTTTCTATCTAAAATCAAATATAAGTTAATATACAAGCATTTGTAAAACTTTTAATTGTTTGTAATCAATATTCAAATTAATTATTCAAATTATAATCATGATCAACTGAAATACGCATTTTTCTATTTGCACAATGGTCACTATTGAGTCCTAATGCTCCGTCATATTTTGTTCTGGACGAAAATCAGCATTCTTTGTAGGTGGATTACATTGTGTACAACATACACTTGTTTTCCAATCAGCTGGTGGAAAGATTGCACGTAAATAGCAACAATGTAACAGATCATTTGTCGATAAGTACAAACATCAATCAGATCACTGTAATGTATTTTGCACTTTATCACTCCTTAATGCAACATGCTTATAACTTTTTTTTGGCAGTTATCTGTTTGAAAATAATGTCTTGTATTTTTCCAGTTCCTTTCCGTATGTTCAATTCGATGTTCTGTTCAAAGATTGATTTCAAAAAAGTCTTTACTCTTGTTGTGAATTTTGTTCTGAGTCTGGATATTTCGATAATTTGAAAAGAAATACCCTCTCATTATCATATAAACAATTGTATTCTTGTGAAGATTTAATAATGCAATGATTTGGTAATAGAATATAGGGTTCCTATTTATATCTCTGCCAGCGGAAACAATTATAAAAAAGTCGACCTTCTAACGATCGCCTTATCAACATTTTCTATTCTTAAAATGTATATCTCATTATAACTTCGTTCATCATTTAATTGAATAATCGAGATATATTTTTAATTTCCGTGGTCCTAAACCGATATGAAGTATTTTCCACTGGACGTTAAGCAATGCAAAGCGTCACGGATTTTATTACATTATTGAATTTTGGTGTGATGTAAGTTTAATTTATACAGATTTTTGACAGATATGTACCTCTCTCTTAATGGCAATGAACCAAACTAATTCTATCATTACTCATAAATTCTGCCATCAAAACTATATAAATGAAGATAATATTGCAAATCGTACTACCTTCCTTAATCATGATGGTTTATTAAAATCTTTTTACTGAAATGCATGCGCGTATTGAACGGAAATCAAGCAAACTGCTGCCATTTCTGTTACGTATCGGAATCTGTGAAGTAACACATATCTTGATTTACAAGTCTTCCTTTTAATCTATTTATATAGTTATTCATATCTGTGTTTGTTTTTCTTATATTACAAATGAATTTACCTATCAACAACTGAAATGATATACCTGTAAGGTACTCATTGTGCTGTGTCTGAAGAATGTGTAATTGATACTTATTATTTGACTTTCAAGACCATTTGTCTTTCACCATGTTATCAATGAATAACATTCTGCAGCTTTATTTTGATCCCAAATGTTTTGTTGTAATGGGAAATTTTATCAATGCATGAATAAACATGTAAATTAGAGTTTATGATTTCAGCATGAAATTTAAACCACCACAAAACATTTGTACGTGAGGAAGACCATGTAGATGTAAATGCAATAACACTAAAACTATGTAAACAAAAGAGGGGGAATCGTGATGTAAGGAAATATTCCAAATTGTGACTTGAAATTTTTGTTTTGATGATGTAATAAATTTTGTCTTACAATATAACATCCAATGAATGATATATTAATCATAATCAGTAGGTACCGTTTCCACGACTTTAAGTTGTGTACAAAAAAAAAAAAACAAAAAAAAAACAACACCAAAGGTAAATATACACTAACAAAAATAAGAGTAATATACAAGTGAATAGAGAATTAGAAGAATTGATTATGCCAAATGCAATTGGTTGCAACTCAAATTTATCAAAAAATATGCACCAGTAAATTTGTTCACTTTTCATGCATTGTTGAATAGCTGTAGATATTATTTCTTGTACGGTTCTGAGTATCAGATTTGGTTTCAGCTCTCTGACGTTCAATTAGGTTTTTGACTTTTGGTATGTATTGCTATATTGTAACTGACTTAATTATCGAAATGCTTATCTGGTGCAGTAAATTTAATTTGGTACGGTTACTATAATGAGTTCCAATGATAAATGCATCTGACCCTGAGGGTATTTCAAGTTAATGGTCTTGCATAACGATACAGAAGTTTTTCTTTGCAGGTGAATTACTTTGCGTACAATATAAAATTGTTTTACAATCAGCTGGTGGAATGATTTCACGTAAATAGCAACAGTGTACCAGTTCATTTGCCGATAAGTACACAAATCAATCCCATCATTGTAATACATTTTGCACTTTATCATTCCTTAATGCAACATGCCAGTAATTATTTGGCAGTTTTTCATGTGATATTACTGTCTTGTATTTATCCAAAACATTTGCCGTCTTTTAATTCAATGTTCTGATTTAAGTAGATATAAGAAAATGTGGTATGAGTACCAATGAGACAACTCTCCAAATTTAAGTAAACGATTATAGGTCAAAGTACGGTCTGCAACACGGAGCCATGGCTCACACCGAACAGCAAGATGTAAAAGGCCAACAAATGTACTAGTGTAAAACTATTCTTTTTGAGAGGATCTTTTTAAGAACGTCTTTGATCTTTTTGTTTATTTAATTATGAGTCTTGCTATTTTCGTAAATTATTTAAAAAAAACATCCAGATTCGTATAATGAGTTGTTATACAAAACAAATAATAATAATTGAATTAATCTATAATTTGGTAACAAAAGCTAGAGAATCTATGCACAACTCTGTCAGCGGAAACAATAATATAACTTTGACCTTCAAACGATTGCCTTGGCAACATTTCCTATTCTTACAACTGTTTATATTCAAATCCCTTGCGCTGCGTTTGATACGATATGATGTTTTTTTATTTACACAGTATATTCCGGTGTTTCGATTTGGAATTAATAATCTGTGTTTGCTCTTCGTAAGATACCCTTTTAAAGTGTCACTTTTATAATAACATCAACAAATGTAACAATTCTAAGTGAAAGCGGATTATGCATTTGAGCATGTGCATATCAATGTATTTATGAATTTTGATATCTAGGTTAATATATAATAATAATAAAAAAGAAGATCCATGACAGATATGAACTATAATGTGATGGCAATGAACCAAAATTAATCTCTTTATCTTATACATTCTGCCAGCATGAGCATAAAAAAGATAATAATAAAATCGTATTACCTTCTTTGATATCCTATCTACTGGTGGAATGTCGTTTAATGTATACAGCGCAGTTCAGAATGCATACTAACCGATATATTACAAGTCAAAAGATAAATATAAATACTTGTTTCGACAAGTTTTCCACAACTTTTGATTTTGGATAAGACTTCATTGCTATAAGCGAAGCACTTCGTTATGATTGTAATCTATATATGTCAAATAATAACTGATATAACATGCTTTAAATTTATTAAATACTTTTGAGTTTTTCTACAACCATGATTTTTTTTATTATTTTTTGTTATTCTGTAAGTTATATTCGAAATTTAGCAATTCGTTTTGATCTAAATCTACATATGTCTAATAAAACTGAGGTAACATGCTAAAAAATGCATATACTTACTTACTTATAATCTTTTGTATAACCTTATTCGTTAATTTTATGACATCTCGTTATACTGCATGTTAATTTTAAATGGAACAGTTCGTTTCGATCATAATCTACATATTCCAATTACAACTGAAGTCACATGCTTAAAAAATAATATATATTTATAATTTGTTCTTAAACCTTGCTATTTAAATTTCGCAAAAAACTTTTGTTAAACTGCATGATATACTGTATGAGGAACAATCTGTTTAGATTGTAAACTTCATATGTCCAATAATAACTGATTCTTCAAAAAGGATATCATAATTTATAACTCTTTTTATAACCATGAATGATGTGTATACAATTTCCTGATACATAATGTTAAGCAGTAAGTGTTCTTTTTATTTATTGAAATCTGCATATTTCCAATGAGAGTTTTTTTTAATGTTAACAATTTTTTAAACCTGTCACTTATTTTTAGAATAGTTGTCTGTAATTATTGCATTTATTAAACATATGCTGTTGTGATGTAATTAATATGCTCAGAACAGTAGTGGAATTGACAAGCTCACGAAATTGCTGTTTTATGTAAATTTTTGTTTCAGATGTAGTCGTTTCATTTCCAATAGGCGCCTTTACCGCGGATTTGAGACCACTATATCAAGTGTACATATAACTAATAAATATGTATGCTATTACTCCAAAAAGAGCAATAAGTTTTGATAAAATATGGGTATTTACTTTCAAAATACGCTTTATAGTAATGGATTTGAAATGACATATAAATTGTGTCTTTTTTGCTGTCATCAAATGAGAAACCTAATAATTGTTTTGTATAACCATATTAATTGCAGTACTGTCTTGTCTTTTTCAGATTTGAATTAAACAATTGGATGCTTTCGCAGATAACTAGAAATATGATACCTTAAAAATACAATGTAATGCTTTTAACGTTCCACGATGTAATCCTTAATGTTGATTATTTAAAAATTGCAAGAAAGTTATGAGACCACTATATGAAGTTTTACTGACTTTTTTGTATTTGAAATTATAGTTTTTCATATCTTCGTTGCATACCAACAGCTACATGTAAGTTGTGGAACTACATTCAATGATCATTGTCGTTTTGGCTTGAAATTTTGCTCACGATAGTTCAGTGTTTTTTTTTACTTCGAATCGATTCGATTTAAAATGTTTATTTTGTCCTACACACACTTAAAAACTTTAAAAAATGAAGCGTTAACCCGGATTACACAAAACGTAATAATAATACAAAACATTCAAACGTAATGGATCTCTAAATACGTAAAAAGTTATCAAATTGTTGATTCGCAAGTATATATGTTCTCTACTTTATAATGTTTCATGTTATTAGGAATCCATATTATCTTACAAAAAAAAAGCGTCATTGCAATTATGTATTCGGAAGAATAAACAGGGTATACTTTTGTAATCAACTGTTTGCCCGTATTTTCTTAAGTCGAGATAAATAAAAAAAACATTATATATACCAGGATTGAAATTTTGTTATAGTGCCAGAGTCGAGTTTCGTCTAAAATAAGACTATTCAGTGTCGCTTGAATAAAAAAAAAATGTTTTAACGGCCAAATTAAGAAGTGTTCCACTGCAGACCATATATATATATGGGTTATATCAAAATGTCATTGTAAGATATATTGCTGATGAAATCTAAATTTGCAATCGTTTCACATAACTGTTAATAATGTATAAGAGAAAAATAAAACAAAATGAACACTTCATAATTTGCAAAGCTTTTGTTTTCAATTTACCTTAAACATGAAGGGAACAGGCAAAAATTTGAAGACCAAGAACGTATAAGTATCGATGTGCATGAACAGGTAGATGACCAAAGTGTTTGTAAAGGGACGAACAAACATAAGTTAATTTTTTTTCAAAATCAACTTTGCTTTGGGAGTTTCATTCTTGATAATTTCTGAATGGTGAATTGAACATGAATTTGTATTGTTATCATGCCACTACGGCAACAGTGTCTTCTGAGATGACACCCTTGGTAACTGACAATGCATTAGCACCGTTAACGACACAGTCCTCATCAATGACATAAGTTTTGATTTATGTCTAGTATTTGAAGTGCTTTTTCTAACGAACCTAATCAAAAACGAACATTTCATAGCCAGTTATTGCAGAAATTCATTTAAATCTTAACCGCAAAGAACCTTAACAAAATAGTCACATTCAAATAAATTCCAATTTGTTGGAAGATGTACGAACTTCAGTCTCCTAATAATTTCTAAATTTGTATTTAAGATTTGCACTTACGTGTCTATTAAAAAGCATATCAACATTATCACAAGAATACATGTCAATTAACCTAAATCCTCGAGAATTGTTGTAAACAACATTCGACCTTGTATTTATAACCTAAAAAAAGGGTGAATAATGAAAGTAACAGCGGTAGTAACCACTTTGTGAACTTAAAAATAGAATTGTCTACACTTATTTGATAACTACTTCACCCAGAAAAAATCGTGCAAGGTTGTCTTTTTGGTAAACAATTACATTTTCTCGTGCACTTCTATTGAAAGACAAAGTTCTTTAATTTAAGAGGGAAAAACATTATTACATATTTTTAGAAGTCAGGGATAATCTATTCAGTTATTCATTGTTATTTAAATCCCTTATTATATTGTGTAACAAATCTGATAAATCGTTTAAAATATTCGAACAAACCTCGAGGGATTAGCATGACTTCTAAAACTAGTGAAATAGGATTAATTAGTAAAGAAAGATACCAGAAGGACATTCGAACTCATAAGTCGAAAATAAATTCACAAAATCGTGTCTAAAACAAAAGAGATCAAAATAGAAAATCAAAACAAAACACAGCATAGAAAACTGAAAACTAAGTATCAGGAATCAGAGTGATTCGGAGATGTAGCAAATCCTGCTGCAAATGTGGGATGCGTCGTGTTGCATTTGTTTATTAAAACCCGGTAATAAGTCTAATTCGGAAGTCACATTCGTGAATATTGAACGGTTTTATAGTTACGACATTAGGAACACATTCGCTCATTGTGAAACGTATATTCTATAATTGTTAAATAACTCATTATTGCGTACTGTTATTTTAGGAAGGGATGACTTCAACTTCACTATTTGGAGTTCTTGAAATAATAGCGTCCTATTAAATGGAATTTAAGAACGCCATACATTACCTGCTCTTCATGAATCACATGAAATATAAAACAAATGTCTCAAAAATCTGTATGTTTATCAAAATCAAAATAATAACCAATGACGAGGAATTTTCTAATTTCTCGTCATTGGTTATTATTTCACTTCATTTTGAGACACCCAATAATAAGTTTTGAACGTACTTTTACCTCAATCGTGTTAAGTATATCTATAAGAAGGAATGTTGTTTGGTTGACGCTTTCAGCAAGTTTGCATACTATCGTTAATAGAAGGGAAAAACACTCATGGAATTTAAATTTCCTAGGGTCCCGGGGTTTGGTAATTAAAAGTTTTATTTTAAACTTCATTTTCATCTTCAAATTTGGAAAGGTACCCGTCAGCATTACATATATATGTTTCCAACTGTTCGACTAGAGCTTATACATTCAATTTTGTTCAATCAGTTAAAGCCATTATACACGTGAAAATAATCTGAAGGCCTTTGATTTCTGGCTAAATTAATGACGAAGATAATATAACTATTGCGACAATTCTGGTATTTTACTACTTAAAGCAAATGTCGAAAAAATATAATAACATCTGCTCACTAGTTATGTTTAATAAATATCTATTTTTGTAAAAAAAACCTAAAATTTCCTACTAATTGAATTCTACATTGATTCTTGTTTATGATTTATAAATTTTAAGTCATTTGGAATCAGTATATGAATCTTCAAATATAAATAGAGGTCTTCACAAGCTTCTATTATGTTTGAGAAAGTGTTTACAAGACAGTGTATAAACTCAAGCTACACAAATAACTTAATAACATACTTTATACCTGCTCTAATGGTTTGATTTACAAACTAATGCGAAAATGAATAAATTGATACTATGATGTACCTAGTATCTAGATTAAATAATGAAAATTTAAACCCCCTTCTTAATGAAGCCTTTAAATTATCTAAAAAATTAGATACATTGTACTAAGGGAACGTACACTTGGTATACGTTTGCAAAAAAATGTGTCAACAGATATAAATATTGACATCAAACTTATTGAGGAAACTAAAACTTTAAAGCAGACAAAAAAGTTAAAACCCCAATTAAAAAAAGGTTATATTAACTAATTAGCAAACTCTTATTAATGATAAAATAAATAAATTTAACGAAAATAATAAAATATTTATTTATATAAATTTCTTAAATCTAATATAAATGACCGAATGAAATACTACCTATCGCACCCAAATAAAGAAACAAGAAAAATGTTAACCATATTTAGAATAATGTAAAATATGTAATATCTTAGACGATGAATTCCATTTTTTCTTTAACTGTAAAATTAATAAAAATAAATGAAAAATCTTTCTTAAATATTATTTACAAAAATATGTAAATTTTAATACACTTAATTTTACTGATAAACACGTGATTATACTAAATACATCAACACCAAATGATGTAAAAGCAGTTGTTTCTTTTATTAAAGAGTCATTAGAACTGCGGAAAGGAGACCAATAACTGTTTTTATCAGAACTTTTATAATTCTGTCGAGTTTTCATTATGTTTGTTTTGCCTATGTATTTGCCATAACCAAAATTGGTTTCTGTTTGTTTTGCAAATAATGAACTATAATTTAAAGGTCACATAAGATAATAAAATACAGCACAAGAACTTAACGAAAATATGGATGTACAACGACTGATATAAGAGCTTAATAATTTGGTCTATTTCTTAGGGGCGATTGGTAGCCTCTACAAATTACTTGTATGTTGTTGTTATTTTATCATTCCGGGGTATGGGTCATTTTGAAGTGTATCAATCTTCTGTTTCCTCCTTTCTAATTACAAAACTAAAACTCTTAGGTATTTTGTATTGATAATATGCATTTTATTAGCAGATGCACAAGTACAAAAATAAAACAAAAAAATCGCTCTTTTTTAATGCATCTGATATGATTATATGCTAAAATGATACATATCGCAATAAGAAGAAAAAACAATTAACATTTCTATTTTTTTTTTTTTTTTGGAATAAATCTTAAAAATACTAGTGGGCGATATGTTGGTTAAAAGATTTGTATGCAAAATGTCAAAATGCCAAAATGCCAAGAATGCCAAGCTAATTTTGTTGGTTGTTCACTGAAATAATGATTCTATTTTTGTACAGCATTTTTTGCCTTTAAAATAAAACAGATACCTTTATTTCCATATTTTATCAGATCAGATACTTGAATCTGCATTTATTTAAACGTTATGCTTCATAAAGAAACACAGTTACATTAAATTGAATAAATTTCAAGACCTATTACCATTTTCTACATTTGAAAATGCCTGTACCAAGTCAGGAATATGACAGTTCTTGTCCATTCGTTTTTTATGCGTATTGTTATATGATTTTGCCATGTGATTATGGACTTTCCGAATTGATTTTCCTCTAGGTTCAGTATTTTTGTGATTTTACTTTTTTCTGAGTATTCATTCTGGTCTTAAACATGTTCCGATAAAACAGAGGTAAATTGACAACGTCTTATGATTTTTATACATTTACACTTTAAACTGTTTTTGAACAGCATTTGAATTTAAAAAAAAGAACTGTAGCTTTTATACTAAGAATGGGACAATAAAAATGAACAAAACGCATTTTAATAGCGACAGCAATATCATATATGACAATGTCCAACGCATTTTCCTAAAAAATGAAATTATTGCTAAGTAAAGTGTTTCTATAGATAATGTGCTATAGTAACATCAACTGTTTATTGAGATGATCTGATGGTTTCTTGCATACATGTAAACATTACGATAAAAACCTTAATAACAAAATTATTTGAAAAATAACAAAACAAAACATGATTTCTCGACTAATTTTCATGACATTTCATGTGTATGTGTGACAATGAGAAGCAAGATAAAACGCAGACAACATCAACAACTCCTATGTTTATTTCTTATCGACAAGAAAAAACATGGAAAAAAAGCAGTAAGCGAAAAAATATCTGCAAAACACTTTCAATTATTTTTAGATGAAGCACAACAAATCATACCACACACAAATAAATAACTATCTCATTTGTAACTGTTCTGCTTTGATGATGTTGTGTGTGCAATTTACCATGTATGCACCTTGACTGCTAATAGAATGAATCATTTGTCGTAAATCATTTTAAGGTTAAATCTAAGAAGTATTACAAATTAAATGGAGTTGTGTCCGTCTAAAAAAAATGAGACCACGCATTTACTGTCAAACAAAACAAAAAAAAGCGACACAGACACGTCTTTAGTTTGCCATGAAGTGATTCAAAAACTGTTAATATATAAAACCGCAAAGTTTCCTATATTTTCAGCTATACATTTTGAAAGCCTGAAATTTATAAACACATAGGAGCGGTACGACCTATACGACCAAAATGAGTTTGTTTTTAAAAATTCCCGATGAACATCTGTCCAAGGTTAGGGGAGGGTTGGGATCCCGCTAACATATTTAACCCCGCCACATTATGTATGTATGTGCCTGTCCCAAGTCAAGATGTAATTCAGTCGTTGTCGTTTGTTTATGTGCTACATATTTGTTTTTTGTTCATTTTTTTATATAAATAAGGCCGTTAGTTTTCTCGTTTGAATTGTTTGACATTGTCATTTCGGGGTCTTTTATAGCTGACTATGCGGTATGGGCTTTGCTCATTGTTGCAGGCCGTACGGTGACCTATCGTTGTTAATTTCTCTGTCATGATGGTCTCTTGTGGATAGTTGTCTCATTAGCAATCATACCGCATCTTCTTTTTTATATCATGTAAAAGACTGATTTTGAAATTATTGAGAATATAATTGCAGACACTATTGAGGTCCATTGTCATCTCCTGTATATAAGTGTTTCATTGATCTTGCAGGTGGCCAGTTGTGATGTGCGTAATCATATGCAAAAGTTATTAAAGGTGCACATGATTTGTTTAAATTAAATAAATGAACTGACAAAATTACGGTTTTCAAATATGCTTACATGAAATGAATTATTAGAACTTTTCGTTTGATAAATTGTTTGTCTTTGCATTTAACCAAAGTGTGTGCACGCAGACAAATAATTTGTTAGACAAAAAAGTTCTTGTAATTTATGTTCTTGTTAGCAAATACGAAAAAAGTAATTATTTCAGTTAATTTATAAGGTCTTTGACTGCATTAATTATTTTAAATAAAACGTGGTGGTACAACTTTTACAAACGTTTTTTTTTCTCCTTATAATGTCTTCGTCATTGCGAAAGATTACCATCATATTTTTACTTGATTAATTATCAGGTCAGCATGTTGACAGAGGTTTGAAAATCGTTCGTACGGAAGATGAGAGATATTCAACTCATAAGTCGAGCAAACATTAAAAAAGACTTCAAAATATCAAACATCACACATAGCACAAAACTAAAGACTAAGTCCCACTATAAAACATTCTTCAATTTGATTATAGTAATGCTTATCTTATTGAATATAACAAAAAAATATCAAACAAATAATTGCATGAGTTTTGATAAGATTAAAACTTATAAGTGAACGTGTTTCCTTAGCAAAAGGATATAAAACCCAAAAGTGCTCTGAAAGCAATCAGAAAAAACTGTAGTATCAAATATGTTTATTATTTGTTCCTGGTGTGTGTAAACGCCTTTTGCGATATAGTGTACAATTTGAATGTCACATGGATTAAATAAAGCAATAAGCGAAAACTAAATAAAACAAAACAATACCACAATCAACAATTTCGAACAACGTATATCGGTTGGACAAAGACGGAAACATCCCCAATGTGTTTACAATGCTATGTATCTATTTTCGAAGTATGATTCAACATGCACAAATTAAATTAAAGATGTGATATGCAAGCTATTACGCATAGCAACATTAATCATCAAGAAAATGCAATTAGAAATGACATTTATTTTTAGATTGGTGGTCAAGTTAATTATACGTTATAAAATCTAGTGTTTTTTAAGATAAATTAACCATTGTCGTCCTAATTGTTTGCAGTTAGACATAATGTGTTTGTTTATGCATACATTTAAAAAAAAAATGGCATATTGTGCACAGTCGTGTTAGCTTGTAATCGTGTTTGTACTCACGTGTGCTACTAGGCAGATGCTACATATGGAGCATGATATGCTTACCCTTTTAGACAGATGATATCATCCCAGGCCTTAAGTCGGGCTCATGTTGCTCAGCCTTCAGTTTTTAAATGATGCTTTTTTTTTGTAACGATCTTAACATGCTTAAAGAAAATTCTGTTCGTTACATGCATGTTTACTATCCAACTGATTGAGATTGACTGAAGAATGGTATGAGGGTAATATAAAAAAATAAAGTATATGCATTTGCTAGAATAGAGTCATGTAGGGTGCTAGTTCATTGGTGACTTTACATGTAGATATTTTCAAAATGGTTCGTTTTGTGCTTGACATGTTGTAGGGCCAATTATTTGCTGTTGACGGCACTTTATTTATTGACCTATATATTACGTTGTTTTTGGTAGTTGGTATCGCATTATGCATCATATAACATAGAAAATATATCAGCATTTATGTTGACTTCTTGTGAGTGGTATCATAAGCATAATATGCATTCATTTATACTAATATGGGAAAGATACCAATAAAAGAGGGACGAAAGATACCAAAGGGACAGTCAAACTCATAAATCTAAAACAAACTGACAACACCATGGCTAAAAATGAAAAAGACAAACAAACAACAGCACAAACGACACAACATAGAAAACTAAAGAATAAACAACACGAACCCCACCAAAAAACTAGGGGTGATCTCAGGTGCTCCGGAAGGGTAGGCAGATCCTGCTCCACATGTGGCACCCGTCGTGTTGCTTATGTGATAACAAATCCGGTAAATGGTCTAATACAATGACTTGTATTTGGATAAAGTGTGAAAAGGTTAACTACAAGTGTATCATCAATGATGTGTCAATTAGCTATTTTCTTGTATGCTGAAATTGATTATTTGTAGATTTGTTGTTTTCATGAACTTTATCAGACTGTCTGATTGTCTGTTAATTTTAATGTACGAGGCAGCTGTGTTTTAATTGTGATCATTTCTAATAAGAAGCCGTAACATTTATGATTCTGTTTGTTTATATTCTGTCCCTATATAGTTGTGTGATCTGGAGGTGAATGACAATTCAATATGTGAAAAAGTCATGCAAGTAGTGAAAGCCTTCACAATAAAAAAAAATAAAAAATGTTGAGATGCGGGAGAGTTGCAGATTTTTAGTGCTAGAGAATGGATGTGTCCTTCACTTGATCAATGAAATATAATGAAAGTGTATATATATGGACATGTACATAATGAATATGTACATATGAAAATTCGTGTTTAAAGCCAGTGCCTTATACATGTATTATTAGCTCCGTGACAACAGTAATTGAAATAAATTAATTAGACGTTGACTGCCATGTTATCAATATGATGTAACTATTTTCAATAACTCGTTCACAGTAAACTTGAGAAGAATGGCTATTTATTTTATTTTAAACAGAACATCTTTTATAAAATATCATCTTTCACTTTTAAACGGTAAAAATAACACGATCCACTCATCCATTTGAGATTATAATATCCTGTTTAAATTCTTTTAATTCGGATACTTTATCAAATTGCATACATGTCTTATATCAATTTCATGCAAAAAGGATTAAATTGGTAAAAATAGATCATATAAATCGGTTAAGAAGTGGGTGTAAAGGTGACCTAAATTTGACGTCTGTTTATTTTAACAAATGAGAATAACAATTTATAAAAATTCGATGAAAAAAAACAGGATTAAGAAATACCGAGCATTACTTACAGGTTAAATAATTTAAATCAACTACACTTATTTACAACTGGCTTGTGAGCTCGAAGGCATTTTCGGAGAATTGAGATTTAATATAAACTATGACCAAGGGTGTGTTATTTTTCAAACACTGTGTTGCGTATTCCCTGGATAAATATATGTACTTGTTTGAATTTTTATATCAGTTGTATTGTATGTTTGATGTACGCTTAAACAGTTTTGCTTGGCAGTTGGGTCCCAATTATTGTCACAATAATGTATTATGTAATTTTGAGTTGCTCACCCAATTTTATCAATGAACACTTTAGCATAAGAAAAAGGTTCACTCAACTTTTATTTTGATATGCCAGCACTAAGTCAAGAAAAAGACAAGTGTTTCTCACTTTCCGTTGGCTGATAAAGAATAATGTGGTCGGTTTTATTGAGCTCCCACATTTTTAATTTGTCTTTCAGTTCAGTATTTGTTTTATACTGTCTAATTGTAATTGTCACAGTTATCAATTAAACATATATCAATTGTGTATTACTCTGCTAAAAAATATGTTGTCTTTGTTGGTACCGTATAGAAGCAGTATGACAAAAATAACAGCACATAGACAAAGCAATTGTTGAGACACAATCCCTGAACAAGCATGCACATTTGACTTTTCTGTATCATATAAAAGGTTTATACTGTTTTGTTGGCATAATGTAAAGTCCAATGCATCTTTTGACACTTAAGGAATAACATGATATGGAAACATAATTTTAATTCAATTTGTGCATTTATCATGTATATCAAGAAAAAAAGAATCATACTGCAATATCAAACAGATATACATAATATACATGCCAAACTTTCAATCGGTAAGTGTGTTTTATTAATGTTTTGGCATTAAAGATAAGATAAATAGATTTAAGTTAATTGTTTCTGTGTGCAAAAACTAATACTAAGAAGGTGCAAAATAATGCAAGGCTATTGAAGGAAATGTACTTTATTATAAATTGAATAACTATGTACTTTCGGTCAGTAAAAGTATCTGAAAATCATGTGTTAAAGATGTACTAAGTTGAGGTTAGGTGAAAATTATTAATTTAAGAAGATAAAATTAATACTATAAACTAGTAGAGCATCAATTAAGGATAAAAATAAGCTAACAATAGTGACAGGTCATGGACTTCCTTTTCGAGATATTTGAGATTTAGAATATGGCGGGAAAAGGCTGACTCGGACTTTTACATTATATTTGCATTGGTATTATTAGTTCTCAAAAAAAAGAAAGAAAATTAAGAATCTTCTAAAATTTTGGTAAATGACCTTTCATGAGCTATTAAGTCTTATATGAAAAAATAAATGGGTGTTATTGGGCAAAATACTTTTATATTGTATTGTATGGAAAAACACCAAGGAGTCCGAACATTTGACTCAAATTCCAAAACCTCACCTAAGTACATCCTTAAGGTTGAAAAGGTCCAAAATACAGCCCTTTATGAAACATTATAAGACAGTAAGACATACATTCAAATGTTTTAAAAACAAAATCCTTCTTTTCCAAAAATGTTTAAGTAAGCAACAGTGGAATGAATTTTGTGTTTTTATATGTATGTCATTTATAACGTCCTTTTTCTGTACGAACAAAACACTTCACCTTGAACTCTTTTTTAATGTCGGTAAATAATTTAGTAGGACATACCGGTATATATGATATATTTGTCTCATCAACATTGTACAATGCACGTGAGAAGAAATCGAGCAACATAAATCAAACAACTACAATACTAATCTAAAGTGACAAAGCATTTATATCATCTGTCTAAGGTAACACATTGACTTGACGGAAGATCCACATTATACATTTTTAACAGGAATGATGAATATTATCTCTATGTTATAAATAAAATTACATCCATCAGGGGTACAACCAGCCGTATCGTTTTAAGATGAAACAGTTAAATGCATTTATTTTACTACAATGCTTGTTAGACTCAATGTTTAATTGTTACGGATTTGATAAAACAAAAAAAAACGTATTTAGTATCATACTCAGAAAAAGGTTCAATTAAATTTTTGAAATAGATTGAAACTGTAAACTCGATTTATTTGCAACAATGCATTTTTATTGAATTTCAAGTTTTCTATGTCGACAGAAAATAAATGTTTACAGGTAAAATATTTCAAACAGATAAAGTCATGTTACATTTCGACTTTATGACTTGGATCCTTCCTGTTTATATTGATAGCATGGGGACATTTTGATATGTTGGTTTTTTGTCACCCTGTGTTATTTTTAATTTATTTTGCTAAGTATGCATTATATACAAGAACAATAATTATATTCGAAAACAATAACAGTATAGACATAAAGAGCATTATAATTGTCGAAGAGTCAAGGACAAAAATTCAGGTGTCAGGATTGGAAAAAAATATCGTCGCGGCAATTAAATCTTAAATGCATAGTTGAACCGAAAGAACACATTTCAAGTAAGAAAAATGAGAGAAATATATGATTGTTACAGGCTTAAACATACAAACGATATCAGGAAAGCGTCATGAAATTGTCCTTAATATTACATTAAACTAATGGATCGTTCTTGTTAAATATAACATCGGTTTTAGGAATGTCATCAATATAAATGTCTATTCCTAAATATTCTAAATGTATGAAATAATAGAAAAGCCCATGGATGCCTTTCTGTCATTTTCAGAATGTCTGATTGATAATTTAGTAAGTATAACAATTCGATTAATTGGTGTCTGTCATTGTGTTATGCTGACACTTACAAATGTCTAAACGTCTGAAAGAATTTACTATTATGTTATGACGGGTTTTCTTTGTTTATAAACAACTCTGTGGTCGAACCACAAAACCTAAAATTTGTTCTGATTGGCTGACATTCACAATGCACTTCTCTTGGTGTAGATAAACGGAAGTTCACTGACTGCAAGGCTATGGAAGAATTCTCGGTATGCTTGTGTATCTATGAACATCTGCCATTTTGCGTACAAAATATAAAGAGCAAGACATATAGCATATAGGAAATACAAAACAATGATTCAATATTGTCTGGACATTATACGTGTTCACGTAAATTTATTCAGAGTTATATTTCGAGAGAAAAAAAGGATCATATCATTCATCTTGTAAAGTAGTAAAGTACGGCAAAACTTTATTCAAGTGAACAAAATCCATGTCACAATTAAGAATAACATTACCAAAATGTCCTGCTGAGTATTTGCTCTTTTGATTTCATGGCTACAAGTATCCTAAAGAAGGCATTACCCAACCCCTAGTGTATAAACAATACTAATAACGCCATATCTCAATGTGTGCATCAGATAAATTTTGGCTTAACCATGTCATTATCATTAAAAAAAAATCAGTTTTTAGGGCCTTTGGATTTATTTATTTTTTCTTAAAGGTAATATGGTTTACTTGTGTACCCAATCACTTGTCTTTGGAGAGTTGTCAGTGTCTGATTGAAACATGCAATTCTTCTAATACACGCACAGTTATAAATAAATTATAAAAAATCATTATATTGTTAAATAAGTACAGAGAAATATATTGTATACCCAATTTTTTTTTTTTTTTATTAAATAACATGTCGTATTCTCGTTAATTCTAGCAAACTATGAAGTTCGAATATAAAAAATATTCGATCTACATAAACGTGACCAATATTGAACATACGCACGAATAATTGTATTTTATATAACGTTCATAAAAGGGAAGTCGTATTATAAGTGTATAAACATATCAATATCAATAAGATATCAATAATATTGGTCATCCTTTGTAAATAAATAATTAAAAAACGTGTCATAATTTTCCAAATAAATCAACGTAAAGCTGTCAGAATGACACTGTTTGTTTTTTGGCGTATATCTTATTTATTCGGTTATTGACTATGTATATGAATACACCTATATTCAATGCAACTTGTAAGTTAGTTTTAAACTAAATGAAAGGATTGGATTTATGATAATAATAAAGCATTTTACAAACTGAAAAGCTGTCTTTTATGAAAAAGATGATTGTTATTCTCATTAGGGAACACTTTTACTAAATTCTCCTGTTTACGTTATCGTGTTGGTATTTTGAAGGTATCTCAAAGATTTATCGATATTTTCTCCTTGGAAGCTCTCTTTCAAGCTTATCTTAATTATAACATATGCGTCAAAGACAAAGGAAAGATATTTCTACCTTTCTTTAATTGTTTGCTCTTGTGTATGTTTTGAAATTTTAGTCGGATATTCGGAATCCTCTTATTTCATGTAGCCTCTTAACACGCTAATTCCTACTTTCTTTTATAAGTTTTTAACTACTTTCTGGAGCCATATCTGATAATCTTACAAAATATATGTTATATTATTAGATCTTGAAAAAAAAAAATGATACATGTATAAAAACTGTAGAGAAAATCATTTCCCGCACAACTTTTGTTTGAAATGTTTTCACTTGGACTTCTTGCTGCTTTTAAGGAATTTGCTACATTCATAACAGATTATTAAAAAGCTTGTCATTTTAAAACAGAGGAGAAAACATAATATATTCAATCACACTAAACAAAAATTCATGCATACAATAAGTTATGCTTGTACAAAGCAGCAATAAGAATAAGAATAACATTTTATTTTGCGCCAAGTGCACAAATTGGTAATTTTATAATTTTTTATCTTTTTATATTTGCCATGTTTACAAAATACAAGAGTCATTAATTGTAAAATGTTTTTTTTTTCAATTGTTAGTCAATCAAATGGTTCAGTCCATGTCCAGTTCGTTCATGACACTTCCTTGACCCTATTATTAATTATTTGTTTGTATATTTCTGCATTGTCATCTACATGACATATTTGTCGTAAAATATCAATCATTTGTCCATTTAAATACTTACAGAATGTTTGCCTTCAAAATTAAACAGATACCTTTATTTCCATAGATTTTATTAGATCAGCTACTTGCATCTGTATTTCTTGAAACGTTATGCTTCATAAAGAAACATAGTTACATAAAATAAAATAGATATTTAGACCTACAAATGTATTATGCGTATTAATTCTTGGCTAAAACATTTGCACTTTAAACTGAATATTTTGAATTTCATTTGAATATTGAAAAAACTGCAGCTTTTATACTATGAATTGGATACTAAAAACGTAGTAAACGCATATCAATAGCACCAGAAATGTTACATGTGACAATGTCCAACGTATTTTCTTAAACAAATGGAAAAAGATGATAAGTAAATTTCTCCTTTCTTTATTTAGATATTGTGTTGTAGAAATGTAATTATTTTATTGATTTGATCTGGTTGTTTCTAGCATATAGGGAGAAAAATACGACAAGGACCTTAATAACAAGAAATTGGAAAAGGTAAAACAAAACATGATGATACAACTCATTTTCATGAAATATTGCTTGTATTTGTAAAAATGAGGAGCACTTTAAAAAAGGAAAACAGTTCAAACTCTAACGTCGATCCAATCGACAAGAAAAAAACGAACAAAACAGCGAAAAGTAAACAAATGTGAACATAACACTATAAAACATCTTTATATTAATAAGCGTGGATTATACCAAATATAAATAGTTATATCATGTGTAACTTCTTTTGTGATCTTTTGTGTGCAATTTATCATATATGCATCTTGACTGCTATTAAACCAATCAGTTGTGGAGAAACATTTTAAGGTTAAATCTATGAAGCATAACAATCTAAATGGAGTTGTGTGCATCCAAAATATTTTTAGAGACCATAAATTAATTGTCAAATTAACCAAAAAACAAAAAAATAATAACCCTTATTTTGTCATGATGTGATTCAACAATTTTCAATATATCAAACCGTTAAATTCATCTTATTTTAAGCATTCAAAGTTATACATTTAAAAGCCAGTAATTTATAAACTCATATGAGCGGAACGACCTATACGATCAAAAGGATTTATTTTTATTAGCCAAATGCATATCATGTCAACGCTGGATGGAAGGGTTGAAACTGAAGTTTCTTCATAATTTCTTGGTATACAAACGGGGGGAAATTTTACTCAAGTGTCCGATTAAAATCGTGTAAATGACTGTTTTTGAAATTATTGAAAATATAATTTCATACACTAATGAGGTCCGCGGTCATCTGACTCGTGTTCATAATTTGTTCATGCTTCTTGCAGGTGGCCACATGTGATATGCATAATAATATGCAATAGTAATTGAAGGTGCACATGATTTGTTTAAATTAAATAAATGAACTGACAAAATGACGGTTTTCTGATAAACTTACATGAAATAAATTATAAAAACGTTTTGTTTGATAAATTATTTGTCTTTGTACTTTACCTAAGTGTGTGCAAGGAGACAAATAATTTATCAGACAAATTTTTTTTTGTAATTTATGATCTTGTGAGCAAATACGAAAAACGTAATTATGTCAGTTAATTTATCCGGTCTTTGACTGCATTTTTTTAATAATACTTGGTGGTACAAACCTTTTTTTCAAATTTTTACCGACCACATCCTCAAGAAGACCTTGTGTATCCGCTTACTACTTATAATGTCTTTGTCATTGCGAAAGATTGACATCATATTTTTACTTGATTATTTATCAAGTCATCACGTTGGCAGAGGTTAGAAAATCGTTCGTACAAAAGATGAGAAATATATAACTCATAAGTCGATTTGTTTTAGTCATTTTCGTTGCAAACAATAACAAAGATAACAAAATATCAAACATCACAGAAAACTACAGACTTAGTAGCACGATCCCACCAAAAAAAAAGTTCGTCAATTTAATTAAAATAAATCCAAGCAAATAGTTGCATGACTTCCGATAAACTTAAACATTATAGGTGAACAGTATTTTCAATAGCATTATGATATAAAACCCCAAAATGCTCTGAGAGAAATCAGATAACCTATGTCATATGTTCCTGATGTATGTAAACGCTTATTACGGCATAGTGTACAAGATGTATTTAACTTAACGTCACATGGATCAAATAAGTAAACGAAAACCAAATAAAACAGAACAAAACCACAACCAATAAGTAAACGAAGTTCCAAATTTCGAACAATCTTGTAACACATATCGGATGGACAAAGGCAGAAATATCCCAAATGTGTTAACAATGCTATGTATCTATTTTTGATTATGATTCAACGCAAATTTAATAAAAGATGTGATTTGCGAGCTATTACGCATAGCAATATTAATCATCAAGAAAATGCAATTAGAAAGGACATTTATTTTTGAATTGGTGGTCAAGATAATATTATGTTATGTAATTTTTATCTAATGCTTTTGGGATAAATTAACAAATTTCGTCTTTATTGTTTGCATTATAATCTCACAGCCGACACTCGGCTAACCGAGAGATTGGTCGGTTACTCTATATTGAGTATGCGGCTATATGGGCAGTTGGTATGTTAATCGGGTTGGTTATACGTCTGTTAAGAGTAAAACGCACAATTTAATGTCAAACTCTGTTAAATATACAGATTTTTGGCATATTATAAGAACCAAATGAAAAATACAAAAGTGTCTGACAAAATGATATCTATCATAGAACATTTTCCACCCGTAAAAACAATTTATAGTCTGCGCAGTTTTCAGCAAAACTAAAAGGCGTCGCGCAGGTATGTAGTATTTATGCTTATACGCACAGCAATTGTTTTTTTATAAAAGGCGAAACAAACAATTTAAGATATCATTTAACGGACACAAAAAGTACTTTGGTTCTAAAAAAATAGATTGAAATTAGTAAATATTTCATAAATGTAATATAACGTGAATAATATCACGTTTTAGTGAAAATTATTATGGGAATAAAGTCTGTAAATGGGTTGGACAATTAAAATTGTGCCAGTTAAGAGTTATTTAGCCACGGCAATAGTTTTGCTACCTTTATATTTTCCCATTGAAAAAGAATGAGATGTTCTTGAGTAAATAAAATGACAATACGGTGCAACAGTATCCTTCTAGTAAGAGAATTTTTATTTTGACTTTCTTTGCATTTTATTGAAGGGTGTGTCACTTCAATATAGCGTGATATAGATTGGCCGCTGGAATATGCATGCATTTATTTAGTAACCTTTTCAATCAGCCTTAATATTTGTGTCTGTTCAAATTAAAGTAGCAGGTTCTAAAACCCGATTGAAGGTGTATTTCTGATACAGCACTGGTTACAGAAGATATTTTTTTTATTTTCTGTTATGGGCCCCAAAGGGCATAAACATTACAACATCAATAATTTTCATAATACAATACAAACAATGATATAAAAAAAAAAGATTAATGAGAACTATTCAAGTTCTTAAAGAATATGTAGATAAAGAATCTATAATATGTGGGTTTTTTTTAAATACTAATGCATTTTAATGCAAGTGTGGTTGAAATAGGTAACAAACAAGCAACCCAAAAAAAAAGAAAATAGATATACATATAAAAAAGAAGATGTGGTATGATTGCCAATGAGACAACTGTCCACAAGAGACCAAAATGACACAGTCATTAACAACTATAGGTCAACGTACGGCCTTCAACAATGAGCAAAGCCCATACCGCATAGTCAGCTATAAAGGCCCCGATATGATAATGTAAAACAATTCAAACGAGAAAACTAACGGCCTTATTTATATTAAAAAATGAACGAAAAACAAATATGTAACACATATAAACAAACGACAACCACTGAATTCCAGGCTCCTGACTTGGGATAGGCACATACATGTACATAAATAATGTGGCTGGGGTTAAACATGTTAGCTGGATCCCAACACTCCCCTAACCTGGGACAGTGGTATACCAATACAACATAAAAAATATATGTATAGTACACAATAAGTTGGAGCAATTGTTCAATATATACATATAACGTGTTGTCGTTCTCGTATGCACATGATATTTGTCACTGAACGTTAAACCCTTATTCGTCAGCATCATCCAATTGTTTCTATTCTTCTACATGTATTACTTGATCATATGTTGTTTACAAATCATTCTAAAGAAGTAAATGGAAAGGAGCGAATGTAGCTACATTTGGTTATCTTAAGTTTTAATTCATTTTATTCCGTTTAGTTCCTTTCTACATAAGTGCAGAGGAGAACTGCAGTTGTCCGCATGTAAACTTCTAGCATTTGTCACCAATTTGAGTACATCGCAATCTTTAACTGTTTCAACACCCATGTCTGTATTCTGAAACAATTATTATTTTTTCTCTCTTTTTTAGCAATGCACCACTCTCTACTGTCCTTATCTATTATTCTATATTCTGCGTCTCCATCCAGATTCTCGTGTATACAATGAAGGTCCGGATTTGGGTTGTTGTTTATTTCTGTATTCTTTAAATTGTTATGCCACTTTTCTCTACATTTTATTTATCTTACTCATTATTCTTTCTCTATGATATATTCTAGCATCCCAATATATTTTACTTGCTGATGTTTAGTTACATTACGACGTTTATCTCTGATTTATATACTTGTTACCAATGTAGATGACTTTTGAACAGAATCCACAAGATAAATGCGACCATTCTTGGATGAAATTAATATTACTTTAATATTACACTTTTTGAAACCATTTTTATCATTGAATTTCTATTTTCTAAATTGTTCATTGTTAAGTGTGTTGTTTCCGTATATTTTATGTTTCATTGTCCATGTGTTGTTTCCGTATATTTTAGCCGCTCGTCCTGAGCCTACCCATGATCCGACAACACCCCATATAGTAGCAATAAAATTATACTTTTATTGCCATTCATAACTCTTAACACACCAATTAATAGACCGAGTTTTATACATCCGACCCATTAACAGACCAGGTTTTAAATAAAAATTGATTAATGTCACTAAAATACAGATTTTCGTGAAGATTTTTCACGCAATGATATTACTATGGTTAACAAACATAACGCCTGTCTGTTTTCGATGTTCAAAATATTGCATGCAAGTAAATTCGAACAATGTGCCATTTTGTGTACATTTTGTGTGTGTAAAATGTGTTTAAATTTATTGATGAGTAACCCGCCTTTTTTATTTTATTGAACGTTTATCGAAGTTGGAAAAATTTTTATTACACTACTAGATTCAGTACATTGAACTGTTTTGTCAGACAATAATATTTTTTATGATAAAAGTATTTTTTTAAAGTTATACAATGAAACATACTGAACTTCTCTTGATAACACATGAATAACAGACTTAGCCAACCCGATTAACAGACCAACCGCCGATATAGCCGCAAACTCAATATAGATTAACCGACCAATCTCTCGGTTAGCCGAGTGTCGGCCGTGAATCTTGTCTATGCATACCAAATTTGGATCGTGTGCACACTAATAACAAGGTTTGTACTTACATGTGCTACTCGGCAGATGCTACATATGGAGCATGATATAAAAGCGCGAGGTTTGGCTAGCCGAAAAACCAGGTTAAACCCATCATTTTCTCTTTCTTTAAATATCCTGTACTTAGACAGGAAAAATACAGTTGTTTTCTAATAGTTCGATTCTCTGTGTGTTGCATTGTCGTTTTGTTTTTGTTGCACTTTAGTGTTTCTGTTGTTTCGTTGTTTTCCTCTTAAAGTTGATGTGTTTACTTGAGTTTAAGTTTGTAGCCCAGTTTTGTTTAATTGCAATCGATTTATGACTCTCTAACAGCGATATATTACTGTAGCATTTTACTACCCTTTAAGACAGATGATATCGCCCGGGTTTTGGGCGGGTTCATGTTGCTCAGCTATCGATTTTTAACAGACGCTTTTTTCTGTTATAATCTTAAGGGAACTCTGTTCGTTACATGCGCGTTGAATATTCAATTGATCGAGATTGACTGAAGAATGATGTGAGGGTTATATATACAAAAAATAGGTTTATTTGCTAAAAAGGTTCATTTATGATGCATGTTTATTGGTGACTTTACATGTGGTTATATTTAAAATGTGTTTGTTATGTACTTGACATATTGTATAGTTATCAAAAGTACCAGGATTATAATTTTATACGCCAGACGCGCGTTTCGTCTACATAAGACTCATCAGTGACGCTCAGATCAAAATAGTTAAAAAGCCAAATCAATACAAAGTTGAAGAGCATATCCATTTTTTTGCTGTTGAAGGCACTTGATGTATTGACCTATAAATTACGTTGCTGTGGGTGGTTTGGTGTCTCATCATATAACATATATCTACATTTATGTTGACTTTTTATGAGTGGACTCATAAGCATACTATGAATTCATTCATACTTATATGCGAAAGATACCAACAATTTGATCTTGGATAAAATGGAAAAAGGTTAACTACAAGTTTATCATGAACGATGTGTCTTGTATGCTGATATTGATTATTTTTAGATTTATTGTTTTGGTGAACTTTATCAGACTGTCTGATTGACCGTTAAATTTAATGTACGAGGCAGCTGTGTTTTAGCTGTAATCATTTCTTATAAGAAGCCGTATAATTTATGATTCTGTTTCTTTATATTACTCGTATGACCCTATAAAGTTGTGTTATCTAGAGGTGAAGGACGATTTCATATGTGAGAAAGTCATTAAAATAGTGAAGGCTTTCACAATAACAAAAGTTGATGAACGTTCAGTTGGTATTGCTCTGTTTCATAAAAAGAATGGCCAACGTAGATTCACATATCTTGTCTTAGGGAGGGATAAATCCTACTTTATACAGGATCACACTGATTCAAACAAAGAATTCTCTCAAACTTACTGTATTGACAGCATTTTTGTTAAGTTTAGACAACGTGTTTTTAAAACAGACTGTCGGAATTACAATGAGAACCAATTGTGCCACTCGTCTTGCCGACATGTTACTTTATTTTTATGAGGCTGACTTCATACAGGACATTCTTAGGATGAAAAATAAGAAGTAGCAATATTCTTAAACTTACATTCCGCTATATAGATGATGTTCTCTCATTAAATAATTTAAAATTTGGTGACTATGTTGAAAGCATTTATTCCATCTAATTAGAGACAAAGGATACAGCACATTGCATTGAGTGTGTAGCTGAAGGAAATATATTTGGTTACCTTGCTTGCTAGCTGAACCGTGAAGTATACTACCCTCCTTTCGAAGTCCTTTCTACAGATAGATATATTGCTTATCTGTCGGACTAGTCTTCTCTAAATAGAGGATAGTTTACTTTACATGATAATGACTTCACAGTTCAGCTAGCAAGTAAGCTAACCAAACACACTACCTTTAGCTACCCACTCAATGAAATCATGAAATGCCTCATATCTTGACTTACAATGTACATCTAGAAATTGACAATGAGGGTGGGTTGAAAACAAAACTTTAAACAAACGAGATGATTTCAGCTTCCTAATTGTTAACTTTCCATTTCTATATAGCAGCATTTCAGCGGCGCCTTCATACGGAGTATATATCTCCCAATTGATACGATAATCCCGCGCTTGTTTTTATTATCATGATTTCCTTGATAGAGGGTTACTGCTCACAAGGAAACTATTAAACAAACAGTTCCAAATGGTGAATTTCAAATCATCCTTTCGTAAATTTTACGGACGCCATCACGAGTTGGTTGACCGTAATAGACTAACCGTTTCACAGATGATTTCGGATATGTGTTTTCACTTCGTAACTACAATCCCCGTCCCTTTTCATGAATGTGACCTACCGAATAAGACTATTTACGGGTTTGTTATAACACGAGCAACGCGACGGGTGCCACATGCGAAGTAGGATCTACTTACCCTTCAGGAGCACCTGAGATCAACCCCAGTTTTAGCTTGGGTTCGTGTTGCTCAGTCTATAGTTTTCTATGTTACTATTGTTTGTCTTTTTCATTCTTATCCATGACGGTGTCAATTTATTTTCGACTAATGAGGGTGACTGTTCCTCTGGTATCTTTCGTCCCTCTTTTGAGATGCGGGAGAGTTGCAGATAGTTAGTGACAGAGAATTGATGCGTCTCTCTCTTGAACAATGTAATATAACAAACGTTTAGATATATGGACATGAACGTGATAAATATGTACATCTGAAAATTATTTTTTTTTAAAGCCAGTGCCCTGTTCATGTTTTAATAGCTCTATTACAACAGTATTTGAAATAAATTAATAAGATTTTGACTGCAATGTATTTGGTATGATGTAACTATTTTCAATAATTCGTTCACCGTAAACTTGACAGGAATTGCTATTTGTTTTATTTTTAACAAAATCTCTTTAATGAAATATCATCTTTCACTTTTAAACGATAAAAATAACACGATCCATTCATACATGTATGATTATAATATCCTGTTTAATTCCTTTTAAATCGAATAGTTTATCAAATTTCATACATGTCTTATCTAAGTAACAACTTCATGTAAAAAAAATTAAGTTGTAAAAATAGATACATTAAATCGGTTAAGAAGTGGGTGTAAACATGGTAAAGGTAACCTAAATTTGACGTCTATTTATTTTAACAAATGAGAATAGCATTTTATAAAAATTCGATGAAAAATAAACAGGATTAAGGAATACCTATCATTATTAACAGTTTGACTATTTAAATCAACTACACGTATTTACAACTGGCTTCTGAGCTCCAGGTCATTTTCGGAGAATTCAGATTTGATATAAACTATGACCATACGTGTGTTATTTGTTAAACAATTTGAAATGCAACAACCTTTTTGTTTTCTACCATGATTGTATGTTTACATGGTGTTTTGTTAGGAAGCCAGATCCCTATAAATGCCACATTTGCTTATTATGTGCGTTTAGCTTGCATACCCATTTTTTTCAACATTAAGGACATATAAACAAATGTCATCAAATTGAGAGGTTTTAACCAACCATTGTTTTCAGAAAATGCTAGTACTAAGTCAAAAATACCTGATTGTTTTCTCACTTTTTCAGGTTTTTTTTTTTAATGGAATTAAAATTTAAGCATTTTTTACTGATTTGTATAGTTTGTTTTATGTTGTACTGTTACACCAATGCGCCTGTCCCAAGTCAGGAGACTGTAGTTCAGAGGTTGTCGCTTGCTCATGTGTTACATGTGTGTTTTTCGTTTATTATGTTGTACATATACTAGGCCGTTTGTTTTCTCGTTTGAATTGTTTCACATTTGTCAGGTGGGGGCCTTTTATGGCTGACTATGAGGTTTTGGCTTTAATCATTGTTAAAGGTAGGGTGATGAACTAAAATTGCCAATGTCTGTGTGATCTGGTCTCTTGTGAAAAGCTGTCCAATTGGCAATCATACCAAATCTTCTTTTCTATATTCCCTTTTTATTAATGTGCCTTTCAGTTCAATGTCTGCGCTTTACTTTTATTTAATTGTAATTGTTACTATCATCAATGAAATATATTTCGAATGTTTATTACTAGACTAAAAAAGTATTCTATCTTTGCTGATTTCGTTTTTAAGCAGTATGACAAAAAATATCACATCAAAAATCAATGGTTGGGTCACAACCCCAAAACCAGAATATATTACTTGTTTGTATCTATAAAGAATTATATTAAATTTATGCATTATTTACAATTCAATTCACAAGTGAAGACCTTAGAATTGAAATAATATCGAAATGATGTGTCAGCCGCATACTGTACGTTTTCTAAAACGCTGTATATATCAAGTTGTATGTGTATATGTACTATTGGTTTTTTTTTCGTACTAATTTCCTAACATAACCTTTTTAATCTGCGCATCTATCACTGTTATCAAGTTGAAAAGAAAAATAATACAATATTAAACAGATATACATGATATACATGCCAAACTGTCATAACGGTAAGTGTGTTTAATTATTGTTTTGGCATAAAAGATAAGATAGATACATATAAGTTAATTGTTTCCGTATGCAAAAACTGATACTAAGAAGGTTCAAAATAATGCCAGGCTATTGACGAATTTGTCCTGTATCCTTGATTCAATTACTATGTACTTTATGTCAGTAAAATTATCAGAATAACATATTTAAAGGTTGCAAAATACAACACTATATAATAACAATTTAACAATAAGACTTACTTTCAAATGTTTTAAAAACAAATTATTCTTTCTGAAAATATTTGATTCAAGCAACATAAACAGCAGTATGAATATTGTGTTTAATTTTGAATCTATCATTGATTAAGGATACACACATATAGTTTCAATAAAAAAAATAGCTCAACGTTATCTTGAAAACGGGATTTTATATTTTTCAAATAAAAACCTAAAAATGTTAGTGTTTGTGTTCATAACAAGACCGACCAAAGCCTACTGTACACAAAACAACGGCGCATTATCTTTGATAAAATAAAAGATAGAATTGAAACCTTCTAAATTGCTTGTTTTGTGAGAGGTTAACATACTAAATTTTCTGAACACGGTTTGTTATGAAAAAATTCTTGAAAGTGTTTAATTTTTTTTGCAATACAGATTTAGATGAAGAATTGAGAATGCTTGTCCCGGCTTGACTGACGTTAAGTATTATTATTTCTTGTAGTGTATGACTTTTTATGTTTCAAACACAAGTTTCAAGATGTTTCATCTTGTCTTTTGTTTCTATTTTAGGTTCAAAGTAAAATGCGACTATTCTTTTTGTCTTAGTGTAAAAGACATTTTTATTTTTGAGTCAGATTGATAGATGGCACTAGACAACTATTTCCATAGAGTTTTTCTAACATCCTAGTATCATTTATAACGTCTTCCTTTTTTGTTAGAATTTTATTTCTCCTTGAACTCTTTTTTATGTAGGTAAACAATTTTGTAGGACATACACGTTTATATGATATATTTGTCTCATCAACATTGTACAATGCACGTGAGCAGAAATCGAGCAAGATAAATCAAACAACGACAAGTACTAATCTAAAGTGACATTTATATCATCTGTCTATGGTAACACATTGACTTAACGGAAGCATTTGTATCATCTGTCTAAGGTAACACATTGACTTGACGGAAAATCCTCGTTATACATTTATATCATCTGTCTAAGGTAACACATTGACTTGACGGAAGATCCTCGTTATACATTTCACTACAAACCACTAAAAGTCTGAAATGGCCTATATATGTACTCGACTGTACTGATTTTTACTCGACCAGTCTGAATTCGTCTGAGATTTACTTGATAATACTCGACTGTAGTCTGAACCATACTTAACAGTCTGAATGTGTGCTTGACCAGTACTTAACCATTTTATACTAGTCTGAACCGTACTCGACCTAGTCTGAACCGTACTCGACCTAGTCTGAACCGTACTGGACCTAGTCTGAACCATACTCGACCTAGTCTGAACCATACTCGACCAAGTCTTAACCATACTCGACCTTGTCTGAACCATACTCGACCAAGTCTTAACCAACCTAGACCTATTCTTTGTATCTATCATCTGAATTTTATTAATTTAGGATTTTTTTTAAATAAAAATGAAATTTGAACAACAAATTGAAATTAAAAATGTATTCAATTCAGCATTGAAATTAAAATTTCACAATAATCAATCATACTATAACGTCAACACAATATTAATCAACACTTACGTAAAAATATATATCAACTTTTAAAATATAAATAAAACAAGCTGATCACATAATCTAAAAAAATGAATTGTGACTAACAAATGACTAATAAAAGAAATGTATTCCAAAGTAACAGTAAAAATTTATTTCAATTAATTTAAATAATTTTTTTGTCAAATTAACATGGCATACCGAAAGCACTTTAATATGTTCTAATTACCTCAATACATGTGTGTTTTACAGGTAAAAAGAAAGCCCTATTTTCTTAAATTCGTGTATTACTTATCTAGTACATACATGTATATTTGAAAGGCCTTGTTATTTAACTTAAACAGGATGTTGCAATTTTGAATCAATGTTATTTAGAATTTAATACCTCTGACCAGGTGGGATCTTATTTATGAGTTTGCCACAAGCAGAGGTTATTCTTTATATTTCACCACTAATCAGAAAAACAATTTTATTTATTTATTTAATATTATCCCTTTTTGATATAAGTTTTATATAATATATTTTTTTTTCATCCTAAATATAATCATAGATATATTTCGAATATAAGGTTATTTTTTTTTTATAAATTTTGTTGGCTGTTGTTATATATGTCATTAAATAGAAATTTATTTTAACAGTTAAAAAAGTAGAGTTTTTTTGGTCTAGTATGGTTTAGACTGGTCGAGTACTGTTCAGACCTTTGGTTAAGTATGGTTCAGACTGGAAAAATAGGTCGAGTACAAGTCGAAAATGGGTTAAGACTGTTTCAGACTGGTCGAGTAATAGTTCAGACTATTTTCAACGGCAAAGATAAGGGTCAAGTACCATTCAGTACAGTCAAGTATGGTTCAGACTGGGGTCGAGTAATGTCAAGTAAAAGTCAGACCAATACAGACTGGTCGAGTAAAAATCAGTACAGTCGAGTACAGATATAGGCAATTTCAGACTTTAATGGTTTGTAGTGTTTATATCATCTGTCTAAGGTAACACATTGACTGGACGGAAGATCCTCGTTATACATTTATATCATCTGTCTAAGGTAACACATTGACTTGACGGAAGATCCTCGTTATACATTTATATCATCTGTCTAAGGTAACACGTTGACTTGACGGAAGATCCTCGTTATACATTTATATCATCTGTCTAAGGTAACACATTGACTGGACGGAAGATCCTCGTTATACATTTATATCATCTGTCTAAGGTAACACATTGACTGGACGGAAGATCCTCGTTATACATTTACATCATCTGTCTAAGGTAACACATTGACTTGACGGAAGATCCACGTTATACATTTATATCATCTGTCTAAGGTAACACATTGACTTGACGGAAGATCCTCGTTATACATTTATATCATCTGTCTAAGGTAACACATTGACTTGACGGAAGATCCACGTTATACATTTATATCATCTGTCTAAGGTAACACATTGACTTGACGGAAGATCCTCGTTATACATTTATATCATCTGTCTAAGGTAACACATTGACTTGACGGAAGATCCTCGTTATACATTTATATCATCTGTCTAAGGTAACACATTGACTGGACGGAAGATCCTCGTTATACATTTATATCATCTGTCTAAGGTAACACATTGACTGGACGGAAGATCCTCGTTATACATTTATATCATCTGTCTAAGGTAACACATTGACTTGACGGAAGATCCACGTTATACATTTATATCATCTGTCTAAGGTAACACATTGACTTGACGGAAGATCCTCGTTATACATTTATATCATCTGTCTAAGGTAACACATTGACTTGACGGAAGATCCTCGTTATACATTTATATCATCTGTCTAAGGTAACACATTGACTGGACGGAAGATCCACGTTATACATTTATATCATCTGTCTAAGGTAACACATTGACTTGACGGAAGATCCTCGTTATACATTTATATCATCTGTCTAAGGTAACACATTGACTTGACGGAAGATCCTCGTTATACATGTATATCATCTGTCTAAGGTAACACATTGACTTGACGGAAGATCCTCGTTATACATTTATATCATCTGTCTAAGGTAACACATTGACTTGACGGAAGATCCTCGTTATACATTTATATCATCTGTCTAAGGTAACACATTGACCTGACGGAAGATCCACGTTATACATTTATATCATCTGTTTAAGGTAACACATTGACTTGACGGAAGATCCTCATTATACATTTATATCATCTGTCTAAGGTAACACATTGACTTGACGGAAGATCCTCGTTATACATTTATATCATCTGTCTAAGGTAACACATTGACTGGACGGAAGATCCACGTTATACATTTATATCATCTGTCTAAGGTAACACATTGACTTGACGGAAGATCCTCGTTATACATTTATATCATCTGTCTAAGGTAACACATTGACTTGACGGAAGATCCTCGTTATACATTGATATCATCTGTCTAAGGTAACACATTGACTTGACGGAAGATCCTCGTTATACATTTATATCATCTGTCTAAGGTAACACATTGACTTGACGGAAGATCCTCGTTATACATTTATATCATCTGTCTAAGTTAACACATTGACTTGACGGAAGATCCACGTTATACATTTATATCATCTGTCTAAGGTAACACATTGACTTGACGGAAGATCCTCGTTATACATTTATATCATCTGTCTAAGGTAACACATTGACTTGACGGAAGATCCTCGTTATACATTTATATCATCTGTGTAAGGTAACACATTGACTTGACGGAAGATCCTCGTTATACATTTATATCATCTGTCTAAGGTAACACATTGACTTGACGGAAGATCCTCGTTATACATTTATATCATCTGTCTAAGGTAACACATTGACTTGACGGAAGATCCTCGTTATACATTTATATCATCTGTCTAAGGTAACACATTGACTTGACGGAAGATCCTCGTTATACATTTATATCATCTGTCTAAGGTAACACATTGACTTGACGGAAGATCCTCGTTATACATTTATATCATCTGTCTAAGGTAACACATTGTCTTGACGGAAGATCCTCGTTATACATTTATATCATCTGTCTAAGGTAACACATTGACTTGACGGAAGATCCACGTTATACATTTTTAACAGGAATGATTAATATTATTCCTATGTTATAAATGAAACGAAATCCATCAGATGTACAGCTAGTCGTATCGTTTTAAGATACAACAGTTAAATGCTATTATTCTTTAATAAATGCTTTGTTAGATTGTTAAATTTGGTAGAACAAAAGCAGGTCTTTTGTATCATACTGAGAGAAAGGTTTCAACCAATATTTTGAATATGTTGATACTGTAACCTTATGAGAAACAAATCATTTTGGTAATTTCTAGTTTTTAACATGTTCAAAGTCTACAGAAAATAAATTTTGTAAGTGAAAAATGTACAAAACAAGCAAAGTAATGTTATTATTCGACTTTATGACTTGAATCCTTCCTGTCTATATTGATAGCATGGGGACATTTTGATATGTTGGTTTTTGTCACCCTGTGTTAATTTTAATTTATTTTGCTAAGTATGCATTATATACAAGAACAATAATTATATTTGAAAACAATAACAGTATAGACATAAAGAACATTTATAAATGCCGAAGAGGCAAAGACAAAATTCAGATGTGCCTATAAAGGGATCGGAAAAAAATCATAGCGACAATTCAATCTTAAAAGCATAGTTGAACCGAAAGAACACATTTAAAGTAAGAAAAATTAGAGAAATATATGATTTTTACAGGCTTAAACAGAATAACGATATCAGGAAAGCGTTATTAAATTGTCCTTTTTGTTACATCAAACTAGGGGTTTACTCTTGTACAATGTAATATCAGTGTTAAGAATGTCACCAATCGGAATGTCTATGCCTACATATTTCAAATGTATTAAATAGGAGAAGACCCGATAGATGCCTTTCTGTCATTTTCAGAATGTCTGATTGATTATTTAATAAGTATAACAATTCGATTAATTGGTGTCTGTCATTGTGTTATGCTGACACTTACAAATGTCTAAACGTCTGAAAGAATTTACTATTATGTTATGACGGGTTTTCTTTGTTTATAAACAACTCTGTGGTCGAACCACAAAACCTAAAATTTGTTCTGATTGGCTGACATTCACAATGTACTTCTCTTGGTCTAGATAAACGAAAGTTCACTGACTGCAAGGCTATGGAAGAATTCTTGGTATGCTTGTGTATCTATGAAAATCTGCCATTTTGCGTACAAAATATAAAGAGGAAGACATATAACATGTACGAAATACAAAATAATGATGTAATATTGTCTGGACATTACATGTTCACGTAAAGGAGTAGGTCCGGTAAGGACCGATATTGCCCTCAAATTTCAGGTTCATCTAAAGAAAGATGTTGGACACTTTTTAAACACTTTAGTGTCTATTTCAATTGATTCAATTAATTTATATGAAAGATTTTAACTGATGTAGTCATTAAAAACACTCCAATTCAAGCTTAAACATGAAAAATCTATCAAATATGTCAAAAAACGTCACCTTTCAGATGTTTGTTGTCAAAAATGAAAGTGTCCACATCCGTGTTCATCATCAACTTTTATATATGCTATGTATCATCATCAAATACAACTTATATTTCAATATTATGAATGAACACGAATGCGGCCACTCTCATTTAACACGCAAACCGTCTAAAATTTAACGAAAATGCTAAAATTGTGAAGATTTCAGTAATTTAGCACGACTTAATGATGCTAGTTCCCGATATATGTGCATTGCATTGTCAAAAACAGTCCCTATTTATGTAGCAGAAGCATTCTACTTTCCAATAAATAGATAAAAGATTACATTTTCACAATATTGTAAAACTGATGTATTTTGAGGCCAAAAAGGGGTCTTACTGAACCTACTCCTTTATTCTGAGCTATATATCGAGAACAAAGGATCATATCAGACATCTTGTAAAGTAGTAAAGTACGGCAAAACTTTATTCAAATGAACAAAATCCATGTCACAATTAAGAATAACATTACCAAAATGTCCTGCTGAGTATTTGCTCTTTTGATTTCATTGCTACAAGTTTCATAAAGAAGGCATTACCCAACCCCTAGTGTATAAACAATACCAAGAACGTCCTAAAGAAGGCACTACCCAACCCCTAGTGTATAAACAATACTAAGAACGTCCTAAAGAAGGCACTACCCAACCCCTAGTATATAAACAATACTAAGAACGTCCTAAAGAAGGCACTACCCAACCCCTAGTGTATAAACAAAACTAAGAACGCTATATCTCAATGTGTGCATCAGATACATTTTGGCTTAATTATGTCATTAATATAAAAAAAAAAAAGCAGATTTTAGGGCCTTTGGATTTTTTTTTTTTCTTAAGATAATATGTTTTTCTTGTGTACCCAATAACTTGTCTTTGGATAGTTGTCAATGTCTGATTGAAACATGCAATTCTTCTAATACACGCACAGTAATAAATTAATTCTAAAAGAATCGTTATATTTTTTAATTAGAAGTGAGAAAAATATTGTATTCCCAATTTGATTATTTTGTATTGAATAACAAGTCGTATTCTCGTAAATTCTAGCAAACTATGAAGTTCGAATATAAAAGATATTCGATCTACATGAACGTGACCAATATTGAACATACGCACGAATGATTGTATTGTATATAACGTTCATAAAAGGGAAGTCGTGTTATAAGTGTATAAACATATCAATATCAATAAGATATCAATAATATTGGTCATCCTTTGTAAATAAATAATAACAAAAAGTATCATAATTTTCGAAATAAATCAACGTAAAGCTGTCAGAATGACACTGTTTGTTTTTTTGGAGTATATCTTATTTATTCGATCATTGACTATGTATATGAATAAACCTATATTCAATGCAACTTGTAGGTTAGTTTAAAACTTAATGAAAGGATTTGATTGATGATAATAATAAAGCATTTTACAAACTTTAAAGCTGTCCATTATGAAAAAGATGATTGTATTTCTCATTAGGGAACACTTTTACTAAATTCTCCTGTTTACGTTATCGTGTTGGTATTTTGAAGGTATCTCAAAGATTTATCGATATTTTCTCCTTGGAAGCTCTCTTTCAAGCTTATCTTAATTATAACATATGCCTCAAAGTCAAAGTCAAGATATTTCTACCTTTCTTTAATTGTTTGCTCTTGTGTTTTTGTTTGAATTTTTAGTCGAATATTCGGAATCCTCTTATTTCATGTAGCCTCTAAACACGCTAATTCCTACTTTCTTTTATAAGTTTTTAACTACTTTCTGGAGAATATATGTTATTTTTCTTAATTTTAAAAAAAAAATGATACATGTAGAGAAAATCATTTCCCGCAAAACGTTTGATTTGAAATGTGTTCATTTGGACTTCTTACTGCTTTTGAGGAATTTGCTACATTCACAACAGATTTTTAAAAAGCTTGTCACTTTAAAACAGAGGAGAAAACATACTGTATTCAATCACTCTAAAAAAAAAATCATGCATACAATAAGTGATGATTGTATAAAGCTGCAATAAGAATAACAATAACATTTTATTTTGCGCCAAGTGCACAAATTGGTAATTTTATAATTTTTTATCTTTTTATATTTGCCATGTTTACAAAATACAAGAGTCTTTTATATTTAATGTGTTTTTAAATTGTCAGTCAATCAAATGGTTCACAGTTTATGTCCAATTTGTTCATGACACTTCCTTGACCCTATTATTAATTATTTGTTTGTATATTTCTGCATTGTCATCTACATGACATATTTGTCGTAAAATATCAATCATTTGTCCATTTAAATACTTTCATTTGTTGAACGGTCATAACATTGTCTATTTTGTCCGGATTAAATAGTTAAACGAAATAGCTCAGATTTTTGGCATTGGTGTCTGTTTAAATAAGTCGGCTTAGCTAAACGTACAGCTTAAAAACTTAAATATTAACAACATAACCCTTTGGCAGACTGATATGTAGTTTTAAAATGTTCAAAATAGCCGCGATGTAATTTTCTATTATATTTTGATTTTGATTTAATTTCTTGATTTAATATTCATTTACTATACTTGCTTATAATTTGAATTATTGTTTATACCCGAATTCGTTCATGTTTCATTGTAGAGACTACACCAGTTTACAACTAGATGTTCCGTTATTAAAAAATAGATGTAAGAAAAGAAATTATCCAGATAAAAAAACTATATGAGTTTAGATGACTATTCCGTAGCGATATACTTTTCAATGTCAAATGGCTTCTGTATGTTTTCCCATGGTTTTGTCTTTGGCAATGTAAATGGAATTTGCTCTTTGAGATTGACTACCTTCTTACACCTAAATGTTTTAGCTTTCAGATATAATGGTAGAAAAATTATCACAATGTTTCATATCGAAAAGAATACTAATGATAAAGATATCAAGGTCGATCATCCATATTAACAATCATTAATGCATGGCTTTGTCAGTTTGTATTCGACTTATGAGTTTGATTGTCCCTTTGGTATCTTTCACCTCTCTTGAACTATATCAATACAATGAAAATTTGGTGTAAATGGCAGTTAATTATTTATTTTTTTATAACTGATTATATACAACGGTGAAAGGTTCGGGTCAAACTAGAGTTTAACATGTTGTATCTACAGCTGCCTGCTGATAAATGCCGTATATGTTGATCTATATGGTATATAGGGAGTTTCTATCCTTAGCATTTACGTACATCCCAGGAATAGATTACCCACCTTCCTAAAGCTTATTCAACAAAACCTTTCAGATTTGTGAATTATCAATGCTCTTCTATTTTGTACTTTATATGCCTTTGTATCATTTATACCACACAAAAGTGTATTTAAAAGTTAAAGAATAGAAAAAAATCATTTTAATGATAACTTATGTTTTGCATATACTCAGTGTCTATATCCTAGTCGGCAATATAAAAGTTATCAAAAAAGAAAGCCTTAATCGTTACATGCGGCTTAGCGTTATTGTCAGACGATTTAAGGAGTTACCATAGTTATTGAATATATTCGATAAATTTATAACAAACGGATTTTTGTTCTTGACAAAGCAGATTTTCAAGGAAATATTAAGGTTACGTTGGATATGATCTTTCGAAAATTAGTAGTTTAAGTATTATAAAACATTATGTCCTTTACATCTTGTTTTAAACGTATACTGGTCATGTCCTAAAGGTCATATATGTTTAGGTCAATGGTATCAAATAATGCGATTTAAATTAATCCTTATCTTTTCTTGAGCAGCATGTTGCTCACACCAATGTCAGCATTGTTTAAAATGATATTCAACGATACGCGCGTCTGGCGTATTAAATTATAGGCCTGGTACCTTTGATAACTAGTTAAAAGAAGAAATAGGATAACTGTTACAAAACTGTACAACGGTTTTTATATTTATCTTTTCAATGGCATTTTCAACTTATTTGATGAGAGTTTTACTAATCAATCTTTTGTAGACGAAACGTGCGTCTGGCATACCCAATTTTAAACCTGTTATCTACAATATGGTTTTGTTTTTACAAACAATAACATTGAAAAATTTGGGAGTTATAAATAAAGCCATTTTGCCATGATGTAAAATATGGGTCAGTACAATATTAACACATTTCAAACGAAGCTTATTGATATTCAAATTGAATAATTTATTTACAAATAAATTTCAAAATATGCACTTCTTGGTGAATTTAACTCCTCCACACATCAATTAACTCAAAAATATATCTTAAGTTCTATAATTATTTTAAATACTGTAATTGTTTTATCATGAGAAAGGTGGGAGTTATTTTAGTTTTCATGCTGTTATGCTACCGGACTCTTAGAGTTCTTGGGGACAGATTGTTCACCAGCAGAGATTCTGTTCCGGTGGTGATATCAATCAGAAACAGTCTTCTCAGAAAAACTGAATTAAAGAAATGCAAGTTTATATTGGACCAGCGTTTTTTGGTTAAAAATCCAGACTGGATTCGATTTAAGCTTGATTTTCCTATAATATATACATGTATTTTTATTTCTGTCATTTTCTGTTTAAATTATACTATCTGCATTCTAATAACTTTTTTTGCAAATGGCTGTTTGATTCATTTGTTTCAATCTTGTGTTGTGTGCCAGTAATGATTACTATGATTGCTCAGGTCAAATGATTGCAACTAGCGTGTTAGTATCGGTTCAAACGGGTTAAACTAAGAAGAACTTGCATTTGATAGCAGTCAATACATATATATTCTTTCTGTTTTTTATTCAATTATTTGTTTTCTGGCATGATATTACCATTTTGCATTTGATAATAAAGTAAAATATGAATTTATATCTAAACAAAAACGCTATAGTCCACCCCCTCCCCTTTCCATACAAGCAGTTCACAACAAAAAGCTTTGAAATTAAGAAAAGGTTAAGCAAATGTTACAAAATTTAAAAAGAAGGAACATTTCAACTATTAAAACAGTGAACAACAGCGCAAATCTACTAGGATATTTGAATTTAAAAGTAAGTTGCAAATTGACCACGTTTTATGATCATATCCAAATTCAGAAATTAAAAGTATATCTTCAATTTTGTATTTAGTGACCTTTAAATCGATGTCAGACCTTTAAGAGCTTATTCACTCCTTATCTAGACTTTTATTTTTTTTATAAAACCGTAGAGTCAATTTGAGGACATTTGTCGCTTGGTTGATTATGAGATTGAAATTAAATAAACAAATAAAGTTTTGGCAACTCTAGAAAGAATTAACTCATATACTGATACTTCCAAATACATTCTGACATACATTTTATTTAATTTCTGTTGACCAAAAAGTTAAAATGAAATAAACAGCTTTTATTAAACTATAAAGTTCAAAGCAACAAAATATTTAAAAACATATATGGTCAAGGACTTTTTATTTAGTTACTGTATAAAGTTATTAACGCGAAACGAAATCTCGCTCACATCTTGATGTAAAGGAAGGTGTTATATAATACCAATTGGTACACATAAATTTGGAATGAAACTTTTGTGTGACCTATTTTACTCCCTCTTTCAACTTTCTCATGTTGATTCCTTTTTTTTGGTCTCCTATGGTCATACAGCTAAATGTTTGCTATGTATCTATACATAAAGGTTTTGCAAATGATTATTTTGTAGCTCCTCTGATGACAGTAAATCTATAAAAATATATCAGACGCACGAAATGTATAAAGTGTTTATATTTTTTTTACTTTCAGTTCTGTTTATCTTGAATTAAAAGGAAGTATATATCAGCACAATTATTGAACTTGGATAAACATTTTAAGTTTTAAATAGAAGCACTTTTTTTTCATATGTTCATGTAGCTTGGATGTTTAGTCGAAAAAATATTACACTATAGGTTACGCGGTGACGAAATAGAAAGACTAACATACATACAACGAAGGTTTAATTGTGACCCACATATACCGAAATGATCAGCCTATGTCTCAACTAAAGAGTGACATGTGTTTTCGGTGTTTGATCTTTAGATACAACATATGTAAGATAATTGACTGTGACATATTACCTATTTAGGCTGTACGACTGAACTTGGGTTCACTTGGCGGTCGATGTATACACAGCAAAACGTTTATATTGTCGGTAAAACATTTTTTAGTATGGTTAATAGAATTTCCTTAGTGTCATTGATTTTCATTGAAATAATTAAAAGGTGTTTATAAGTTTCGAAATCAGTAAACCAATGTTACCTTTTTCATATCTTGACCCATTTGACAAAATAAAGAACCTTCAACTATATATGAACTATATATGAATTAATTGAAATATTCTGTGACCGAATTATACGTTTCCGAAATGCTGCTATTATTCTGTGTTATGTCTAATCAACGTTTGTTTGTTTTTATCTTTAAGTACAAATAATTACAATGAACTGATACTACATGCCAAGCTGTCATAATAGTAAGGGTGTTTCGTTATTACTTTGGAAAGGAAGATACATTTAAGATAGATACATTGCAGTCAATTGTTACCGTGTGCACATACTACTAATATATTAAGTTAAGACGGTGCAAAATGATAAAAAAAAAATGACGTAATTTATTAAGCATTATATTATTAATAATAAAGATATAAAGATGGACAAAGTTCATATCTGCCTGTCGTGTGAGAGATATTGTTGAAATTAATGAAATGAGGTAACATATAACATTTTTTGAAATTCCCCTTTGCTTACCTTTTCCGAAAACATACCTATGCAATAAATTAAAATTTTGTTTAAAGATGCAACAACAATATATGTGCCGACTTTGTAAGAGACAATGTGGAATTAATCAAATGAGTTTGAACATAAAATATACATGAATATGATATGTGACTTTATTATTAGGTCTGTTAAAAGTAAAGGTGATGTACATATTATGAGGAAAAAGAAAGTGAGTAATATAATATACGGATGGTCTGCTTTTGAAGAAGAAAAATATTTTTGGGCGTTTTTTTTTAATTTCAGATAAAATCCTCAAGTTGTAACTCATTTACTAAGTGATTTAGGCCAATATGTTATAAATAATTATAATTTTAAAGCAATCAACAACAAAAAAAGGATATAATATCCCAAGCAGGAGACATTTTCGTGAAAAAAATCTATTCTAATGTTTGACGAAATATGTCCTAATAACTAGCATTGCTTAATACTAGCTATATAAAGGTATCCCTTTAAAATGGAGATGTCTGGAGATATAAGTTTACCATTTGTAAAAGTTCTTGAAACTTTAACACACACACATTATTACATATAATGTAACCAAACACCATTGAACATTCGAAAACACTTTAATATAAATATGTTTTTTGATCTGTACATTTAAGATATAGTTCGATTTCGATAATTATACAAACATGTGTCAAAATAACCGATCTGTTAGAGTGGTCATTACGTACGTATACCTTGTCCAGTCATATAGATATCAACCTAACGGTTTAATATCTTGTTGTAAAACATGACATATTTTGTGGGTAATAACATTGCTATCTTATGTTGTCAGAGTAATGTGTTCTATCCACCAAAACATGTGTCTCCTTGAACTCTATTAGGTTGTCGGTAAATCATTTGTAGGACAGACATGAATGTGTTACATTGCTACTGATGTAAATGTATATCGTCAACATTAATATTACACGTAAAACCAAATTTACATATATACATACATGTTAGACATGACTTGTACTTATGTCATGTGACAAGTAAACTGAAGGTATGCTTTTAGTATGAAATCCCGAATCAAAGTTATTTCAGCTATTTGTAACTATTTCATCATGTCTTTAGTATAAATGTACTTAAATCACCCAGACGTAAGCTTACTTTTTTGTAACAAAATTTGTATGGCATGAGTTAAGTTATCGCCATCTTAGCCGACACCCTATACGATAAGACGGTGATCAAATGTTCAAAAAGATTAGCTACCAGCAATAAGAGTGTATGTTTAACGTTGAATACAATCTCCAAATGTTGAACGTAAAGCCGAGACAAGACATGCCGTTATAGCTTTCTGTTCGGTATGAGACAGGGCTCCATGTTGAAGGCCGTATTTTGACCTATTTTGGTTTACTACTACAAAGTGTGACTTGGATGGAGAGTTGTCTAATTGGCACTCATAAAACATCTTCTTATATATATACTTAGCTGATTTCCTTTTTGTTTTGATACCATGCAATGGAAATAATTGTTTACATTTGAGTGAAATGCATGATTTTTTTAAAAATAAAACTATGGATTTACTGGTTTTTGCGAAGTTCAATATGCATAAGATTTTTGCCAGATTTTACATTTTTGCTTTTACCCTTTATAAATTGTAACTTAAATCAAATGACGTTCTTCATATTCCTTACAAAACAGCAACTAAATACCAAAACATTGTGTTCAGGAAATCAAAAAGCTAGATTAGTATAAGAGCCTGGATTGCTCGTTTGACAAAAGTATCTTAGGATGATAATAGTGTTATGTAGACGAAACGCGCGTCTGGCGTACTAAATTATAATCCCGTCACCTTTGATAACTATTTACACCACTGGATCGATGCCACTGCTGGTGGAAGTTTCGTTCCCGAGGGTATCACCAGCCCAGAAGTCAACTCTTCGGTGTTGACATGAATATCAATAGTGTGGTCATTTATATAAATTTCCTGTTTACAATTTTTCGAAAAACTAAGGATTTTCTTATCCCAGGCATAGATTACCTTAGCCGTATTTGGCACAACTTTTTGGAATTTTCGATCCTCAATGCTCTTCAATTTTTTACTTGTTTGGCCTTATACATATTTTGATATGACCGTCACTGATGAGTCTTATGTAGACGAAACGCGCGTCTGGCGTACTAAATTATAATCCCGCTGCCTTTGATAACTATTATGTTCATCTTAATCGAAATCCGCTATATTCGACTGCTTTGCACGTCTTATTGGAATACTTTTCGCTGTTTTCTCTTTTTCTATTACGGTATTAAAATGTTATAAAATGAGCGAAGACTGTAATGGAGGGACGAATAATCATTTTGAAAGTTAATTAACGATATACGTCATGTCCATTTATATAAACATGATGTGTTGCTCCTCAATGTCTACATGTTTATTTAAATGTTTAATAAGTTGCAAGCGTACTTTTGTAAAATGGTGCCGTTTAAGTAAAGGCTTTGGACCATCTTAAAAGCTCTGAATACAAGTAATTGATTTGAACAATTGAATTTTAACTAAAATAACACGTCGTTTTACAACTTAAAGTCATTCATTAACCGAATCTCGTTAATATAATATACCACCAAAAAAAAATTAAAACACTTGCAAATAAGCTTGACCTTTTCAACCTTTTTTTTTCGAATGTTGCTTATAGTCTTTTGTACACAATTTTAATCCTTGTATCTATGATGAGTTCATTTGCAATATTTATAGGACCAGCAGGAACAAGAAACATATCAGTAATGGTTTACTATTATAAATTGTTAATTGGATGGAGAGTTGTCTCATTGGCACTCATACCACATCTTCCCATATCTACAGACACTATATAAGTTGGATATGTTAAAAGGTGTGTTTGTCAAATAAGCATACTTGAATATTTATTATATAAGAAGAATTAAACTAATTTAAAAAAAAATGTTCAGTTAGTAATATAAAGTATGATTGTTTCTTTAAAGCATAGCACATTGAGTAATTGTTCCCTGTCATATATCGATAATGACGTCAACAAATGCCTTCACGTCTACAATAATTTACGATAATTAGTTGATTGTGCTAATATTCTATATAAATAATTATGTTTCTAAAACCACAAACCGGAAGTTTGTACTGATTGGATGATATTTACTTTCTCATGACCGAGATAAACAAACGTAAGTTCACTGACTGCTAAGGCATCAAGAATTTCAGCGTATGCCAATTTTGTATAGCGATATAATAAGACTAAAGAGTTGTTTTGAAGAGACAACAACACGACTAAAGAGCAGAAAACAGCTAATGGCCACCAATTGGTCTTCAACGAAGGAAAAAAAAACGATTTTTCTGACTAACGTTTTGGTTTTTGATTAAGAAACAAAACATATATTTTCTATTTCTTTGTTAAGGTAAACATTTTCATTGGGTGTAAATTGCTGTTTATTCCATGAAATATCGTTTGGGTGGTGTGTCGATATATATGGTATTCCAATTTGTAATCATACTTTGACAATGTACTTATTGATAATATGTCAAAATCGGTAACTGTAAGCAAGACGACTTTTGGATGAATATCTTTTTGGTAGAGCATAAAACATGATTATAAATAGTTGAGACTCAACATGATGGCTAAAAATTAATAAAAGACAAACAGACAACAAAAAACAACACAACACACAACATAAAAGACTTGGCAGCACGAACCACATTAAAGCAGGACTTATCTGAGGTCACCCTGAAAGAAAAAGGTGATCCTGCTCCTTATGTGTATTGAAACTGTTGTTTATTACTTAAATACACTACCTAACTACATTTAAAAGTATCATGAACATTCTATCGCTACGTATAGTGTTATGCAATGTATCCTATAAAACTATGATGATGCATGATTATTGTCTACAAAAGATTTATAGATGCATTAGCATTTTTGACATTTTATATATATATAACTTGTCATTGTGCTATAAAGAGTGTTAGTCATTGTCACTTAAGGGGGCTCGCGGGTCTAAATCATTTTTCAATTTAATATAGGATTTCGCTATATTTTTCTATAAATGAACTTTATCTTATACTAAATAGAAAAATGAAATAAAAAAATGGGGTCGCCGTCCATTTACGCTCACAATCTGCCTTCGAACGAAGCATACATTTTTGTAAAAGTACGTATTTTCTGTTGAACTGATAGAAGAAAAAGAGGTAATATCGAAATAAAAAAAGAACTGAATTACAGAAATCGCTAAAATTTTACAGTTATTTAGTTTATGTACATCTTATTCGAAAACAACAATAAAAAATATAGGTTATCGATGAGTTAAAAAAAGATATTTCAATTTTAATGCCAAAAAATGGCTTTTTTTTACACCAAAGGGAGATAATTTGGAGCTTTTTCAATGATATCTACATTTTAAAAATCACCTGGGGTCAACACGAATTGATTTTTTTTGAATAATTTTGTACAATATGATAAAGTAACAACTACTTAAGGTAATTAATAAAATTTGTAATGAAAAATAAATGTTTTTTTTTTCTTCTGAAAATCTTATACCCGCGAGCCTCCTTAAAATACATTAACATATAGTTGTCAGGACACGAGTGACCGCTGATTGGCACCTTAATTGTCAGGTCAATGACTAAACCCTTCGTTTTAACCCACTTATGCTGCAAAGTTTAACAAACTCATCACAGATATAATTTGGTAAACTACGTTAGCGGGTTTTGAAAAGTGTCATCAACGTATTCATCGTGTAGTATGTGTATCACTTTAAAAATATTTTAAAAAGTAAAATCAATCTACGTTTGTAAATATATTAATTTTTATAAGTTAACTTATCGAATACATATGATGTTTATACTGTTCGCTATTAATGTATTCATATATTTTTTATAACAAAATGGGTCCTTTCATACTTAATGTCATGTTTCAAATTGTTATTTAAGTAATTGTGACGCACATTTTGTCCAGTTCAAGACTCTATGTTGACCCTATAATATAGTGTTTTTGTTCTTTTATGTTTTTTTGCAAGGTGATCTACATGATACATGACATGTACATTGTACAAATATAAATCATTTGTCGAAAGGTACTCACTGTATATACCCACTGTGGCACCATACGTGTGCCTAAGATGTAATAAATTGCCTTGTCTTGACAACTTAAAAACATGATATATTACAGTATTTTGATTTCGGCTTTAAAATATATGGATTGTATAAATAGAAATGTGCTCCTTACGTATAATCTTCTACATCAAGGTCATTAGGAAGAGCATAAAATACGGCACTACACCAGCTCCAAAAGTTTAAAAGAGGGGCGAACGGTACCAGAGGAACAGTCAAACTCATACATCGTAAATAAACTGACAACGTGTTAAACGATTCGGTTAATGTGTACTTTCTTTCCAGAAATATGTTTTTTTATCAATATAATATACTTCTGCAAGAAAATGATGGTCTAATATTAACATTCATCCCTTCTTACATATATTTTTATTATGACATTTGAAGGAGTGTGAAAACGTATGGCGGATGAGGCAAACATACTCAGATTCGTACCTAGTGTCTTTTTGTTGTTGGGATGTACAAGTATCCGTCCACAGCCAATTGTATTTTTATCAATCTGATGAGTTAAGCCTTTTTCAACTGACTTGAACAGTCGATTTTATTTTGTACTGTTATAGTACTGTCCCATGTTTGGGAAGGGTTGGTATCCCGCTAACATGTTTATCCCCGCCACATTCTGTATGTATGTGCCTGTCCCAAGTCAGAAGTCTGTAATTCAGTGGTTGTCGTTTGTTTATGTGTTACATATTTGTTTTTCGTTTGTTTATCCTTTGTACATAAATAAGGCTGCTAGTTTTTTTCGTTTGAATTGTTTTACATTGTCATTTCGGGCTTTTTTATAGCTTACTATGCGTTATGGACTTTTCTCATTGTTGAAGGCCGTACGGTGACCTATAGTTGTTAATGTCTGTGTCATTTTGGTCTCTTGTGGAGAGTTGTCTCATTGGCAATCATACCACATCTCTTTTTTATATTTACATGTAAACAACTTGTTTCATTTAAGTCGATACGCCAGTTTTACATGCATTTGTTCTCAATTGAGTGTCATTCTTTCTAAAGAAACAGAAACACACACAGACAAAATTATGTTGTTTCGAGATGGAAGATTATATCTACTTGTTTTTCTCATGATTTGAAACAGTTACTCAATTAAGTAGTAATACTTCTTTGACCGTTAAAATCTTTAAATATTAATGTCAAGATATCACTTATGTGCTTTTCTCATTGTTGAAGGCCGTACGGTGACCTATAGTTGTTAATGTCTGTGCCTTTTTGGTCTTTCGTGGATAGTTGTCTCATTGGAAATCATACCACATCTTCTTTTTGCAAGACGTTTAAATTTCCAATACAAGTTAGTTATACTAAAAACAAAAAAAGGTAATACTGGTATTAGGAATTAAGATAACTGATCGTTTGACACTGCAGACCATTTTCCATTCAATTATATTTAAAAAAAAATTATGACACAAAAATGAGACGTCGTTTAGAACACATTCAATTAAACTTTAACTTAAGTCAAGGCCATTATGTTTGTCATAGATTGCCTTTCATCATTAGTTTAAGGAATTCGTGATAACAGTTTTAAGATCAACATCGCAATAAAAGTACAATTTGATAGCACGTGTGTAAGCAGTTGTAAGCGTAAATAGCTTTTACCATAACTATTTCATATTTATATCTTCCGTGATTATTGATTGATTTCAAAATACCTCTGGTATTATCACCCTATATTCTACTGATGGTGGAAACTGTTAATCCAAGCGAGTATCACCTGTCTAGTAGACAGCACTTCGGTATTGACATGAAAATACGGATATAGTGTTATTAAAATTTGATGTTACAAATTATATTTTGCAATTATTTTAATTAAACGAATACATCCCTTCAGTCCGATTCGAATTATGTGCCCGCTTTTAAATATTTTTTCGTCTTTTGAATGCGTTTTAAATTTGAAATATATGTATTTTAAGTCATGGCAGTTTGAAATGATATCAACCCTAATGCAGGCTTAAACATCAAATCTTATGTTCAGCTGGTGAAAATAGTATGATACATTTTTCATCTAAATAAATGAAGTATAGAATTGTACAAGCATGCATGCCTTCTTACTCAGTTTGTGTAACTGATATCTAACCTTCGTTGCCAGGATGTTGCTATCAGTTTCTCAATGAAAATCAGATTGATATTGTACATAAAATCATGTGAACTAAATATAGTATGATTTACCTCATCAAATCATGTTTTTTTTATTTGTTTTTAGCTCCCAGCTGATAACTGATCGTCATTGCAAGGTTGTTACAATTGGTTTTCCCAAGATTGTTTTATTCAAATAAATTGGAAAAGATTCATATTATTGCTGTTCGTTACAAGCTTATCATTGATAAATGAAGATATAATTATGGTATATTACACGATAAATCGAAATTAGAATACAGGAAAGCGAAGATACAAAGGATCTTCAATATTAACAAAGTTTTATTTAGAAATGCAATCGATCCACAAAATCTAGAAAAATCAGATAGGAGATCGAAGGGTAACAAATACAAAATAGCAACATCAAAATGTTAAAAGTGAATTTTTTTTCAGACAGAATAAATAGAAACTATCATAGAATGAAGGCTTACGTTTACCCTGAATTAATATTGCCTCCATTCAATCTCCATTCTACATGCATCACTTAGTATCTAAATGAACTATGTCAATACGGGATGCGACGTATCACATTACTATCAATGTCGCTTATTCAGTTATTGGCAGCCATTATAAACAATTATAAGATTTTTTTACTATCGAAAATTGGTCATAAAAATGTATCAGTTTGACTACATCCAAAAAGACGTTTTGTACATTGAATGACACGCTTCGTTATTTTTAATTTTATGTCACGTCTTGTTTTATAAAGTTTTTGACTCATAATTACTATGAGTTGGTCTTATACTTTTCAAACGGCTTGTCTCGAGCAAACGCAACTGTAGTTATAACAGAAACCCGTCATTGTTTTGGGATTTATATTAATATTTATTTTTATTTTTATTATTATTTTTTTTTTGGGGGGGGGGGGAGTGACATTAATTAAATGATATCGCTCTCTTATTTATCTACAAATAGGTATTCGTTGGGTTTTTTTTCTCAATCATCTACATTGTCACACTTACAGTGGTTTGCCAACCAATCTCGATTCATTACCAGTTTTGAATTTGTTCAATTATTTACTTCCTTTTATAATCACAACGTGTTTGCTAAACAAATGCATTTGTATGTAATCATAACTAATTTCAAAATCAGACGCAAAATTCGAAGATTATATAACACACTATTAATATCAGAGATTACAACGATAACCTTTCTTCCTGTTTACTGCGTTATAACAAACTTATTCAAATCCGATAGCTTCAATGTTTAGTGTTGGCGTAGGTGTCAAGGTCAGCAGTATCTTAGTAGTATGATTTAAAATAAAGTTTTATCTTCTTCTTTATAAATCAAGGTCAGCATTAAGATAAAATGATGTTCTACGTTCGCCGAAAATAACTTTTAGATTATTACAGATACAGCTAGCTTATGTTCATAATGAAACTAGCCCCCTACTAAAAGAAACACTAAATTTGGCAAAAACTTTACATAATGCAGGTATTTATTCATGGTACTTCTATGTTAATCAAGTCAGAAGTCAAAATGATTTAGAATTTGTTAACGAATATAAGGATAAAAATAATAGGCTAATATACAAACAAAATTTTATATTGTATAACTCAACAAATTTTGAAATAGTCCAAAAATATTATGTTAAAAGGTTTCACTGCTTTTATATTCAGTTTTTAGAATTTAATTATATAGGTTAATGTCTATATATACAACATTGTACTTTATAATACAAATGGAACCGGTGTGATACCTTTGCTTGCATAGTTAAAATTACAATATTTGTTGATATAGTTGATCTATTTTAAAACTTCGAATGTACCAACGTTAGGTTAAATCTATAGTATTCGGAATATTTGTAACAATTTGATGTATACAAATCCTAGGATTATAATGTTAATGTTGTCAAGCTGTGTAGCCTTTTTGTAATGCACATTATGGTATTTGTTTGGGGATGATATCACCAGTACTGTAGTCATGTAAATTGTAACCAGAAAATGAAAACGGCACATTTCAATTTGCATACGTCTGAAGCGCTTTGCTTGCTTTACCTCCGTATTATCTTTGAAAGTTAGGAATTTATACGATCTGAAACCGCTGTACACACAGGCAACGCTATACGGGAAATTCAGGCAGCTGATCTTATTTTATTTTGTTACTAAAGCTACTTTCCAGTTTTCGTTTTCATAGAGTGGATACGGGGAGTAAGTACACATGTGGCTTAGGTTGACCTATAATGTATTCAATTCAGGCATGTAAAGGAAACAATACCACCGTTTTCTTCTTTTTTACAGGTATCTTTACCTCGGATATAGAGATAAGGATAGCCGTTTAAGAGTATTCACTACTTTCTACCACATACACAGTTAATATAATAATTATAATATTAAAAATAAATGTTCTGATGAATGATGACCGTTTACATTTTCGGCTATCTTTATAGACCTTAAATCTCTAGTATGTCTATGCATTTATGATGCAGTAAACACAAGTTTTTTTTTAATTCTCCAAACAAATTGATTTTACCTGTTTGCAAAATAATATCATTATTTTATTCTCATGATTCATCTCTTTTCTTAGCAAAATATGTTCAATAGTTGCTGTGAAACATTGACTCAAATAGTGTCAACAAATGAACAACCTAGATCCTGAAAAGAAAATAACACCTACAGCACCAATAAACCAAATTTTAGATACCTAATTACAATATTTGTTACCTTGTGTATAATTATCCTACTTGTCATACAAAATGACGTATCCGTCATTCGTCCCCCGCTATAAATATTTACATGTAAGAAGCAGTTATGTAATTTTGAAGGTTAATTAAAAGGGCGTATTTTAGGAAACTGACAGTCAGAAAATTCCCTCAACTTTGATTTCCCCGAAATTTTGATGTAAACAATTCAGTTCACTTTAACCAGCTACATGTACACATATGATAGTGTAATTGAATACGATGTTTAACATATCCACAGACTTTTGAATGTATAATTCAAATTGAAGACCGCTAACGATGGATGATATATTTAACTGTATTTTGGTCCATTTATATTGTTTTATTATATTGTTGTCGCATTAGACAGCGAGTAATATTAAGTTCATGCTATATCATGTATCCTTTGAAGTATGCATTCTTTGTAACTTAACTTTAAGTGAATTCAGGGACATTGCGTACCAAGCAGTTATAATTCTAACGATCCAGACTTTAGTACTCAAGTATTGATCTGGTAGTATGTACCTTTGAAAATATAACATTATTGTTAATTATATACGAATTTGGTCTTCTGTCACATGTAACACTTGTTCATATTGCATTAGCTTTTACGTTTATCGTACACGATTGCAGTAATTGATTACATAAAAAGATATATCTGAAACAGGTCTGTAAGTATAGCCCTAGAGATACTATATGTTAATACTTCTCTACTGACACGATTTAACAAACTGTTCTAAAATTATCCGTTGACTTTAGTTGAATTTGGCTATTTATTTTAGGTATGTTTTGTCATATAGCTCTTCAACGGGTTCGGTACTGATACATCTTCGGATTTCAAATGTTTGGCTTTGAGCGTTCCTGATGACGGTAAATCCAGCGCTTCGGACGCATGAAATTATTAAACGTGTTGTTTTCCATTTTTAACTTTGTGTTTTTCTACAAATAAAGCTTAAGTTCAACGTACATGACGTAATGGTTTTACAAAGACGACAAATAGAAATGATAAAAATTGGCAACTAAAACAAATAAGGCCGTGAAGGATCGTTTCAAGCGGTAAAATACTGTTTAAGAAACCAAGATAAAACAGCATAAGTATTATAAAGAAAAATTAAAGAGGCATTTTGAATAACAATGCACGTGAATCAATTATGGAAAGAAAAGAAGAGGTAAGCAGGAAAAACTTTAATGGTATCACCTGTATGAAACCATATTATTCTGAACATCTGGGAGCAGGTCAAACACAAGCTTATCAAACATATGTTTACTCTCTATAGAGTGTTTTAGACATGCATGTATCATGAAAAGTTCGAAAATACAAATGTGTCATGTTTAACACAGATACTTCCCTGCTTTATATCGAACCATTACATTAAACCCTAAACTTCGAACTGACAAGTATATGTTTAAGGAGGTAGACCTATGTTAAGGGAAAGAACTCTTAAAATCATCAGCACGTTTGTGTCAGCCATTTTCATAAATATGTTCTAAGCTTCTTGGATACATAGATTATTTCCAATCTGTTTCAGGTACATGCTTAAAATTTATTGACGAAACTTGACTTTTACAAACGCATAACTGATTTAAAGAGTTATCTCCCTGAACCAAGGTCTACCCCCTTAAATGATTGATTTAATATCCTATGCTAAGTTAAATAGAATAGAATATAAAGAATATTTTTCCAGATTGCAGGGCTCAGAAACAGCGTATAAATCCGATATAGTGATTGAAGTAATTTATTCAAAATTAGACATTACAATCTTATATGAATGTTATCATAATTCTCAGTCAGAAGCAGAGTCAAAATAAAATGCCATAAACAAACTCAAACACATTGATATCAAATACCAGTATCTAGACTATATGGTCGGGTTGTTGTCTCTTTGAAACATTTCCCATTTCCATTCTCAATTTTATTGATTTACTTTTAAAAGTAACAAGAACTACCAATACACTTACCAATTTTGTCTATAATCATAATAAACGTTTCTTATGATATAAACCAAAAACAATTTAGAAGATTCATTCAAGGTATTAAAATACTTATAAGTGCTAGAAAAGTATGTGATAAAAAATTTAATATTACCAATGAAAAGTGTGCTTGAGTATTGACGTCTTATCATTCAGATAAAGTAATATATTTAAAGTACAGTTTTGAATTAACTCCACTTATTTGACGCTATGCGATTTTTTTTTTATAAAAACGTTCATTATAAACAGGAAGGTGTATTTATGTATAGTAACGAATCGTCCATTTTAAGTAACATTTGATTAATGGAACAAAATGATACTGCATATGCATTCAATATTATTTAACACAAATATCACTATATGTCCAAACTTCGTACACAAAAAGATCTATGAATGTATTTCAATGAAACTGCAATGCAAAACATCTTTTTGCAACTCATTGATTTTCTTTTACTCGATGTCTAGTGTCAAACTTTTCATGCATAATTTAAAAATATAAAATTATAAACCATAGAAAATAATAGGATTTGAAATTTGTTAGATCTGGATACATCAGGAGACGTTCAATCTGCACTGACACACACAGGGAAAGAAGTGTACGTGAAAAAGTTATCTTTTGCAACAGGCCACAAACACATATAAGATGACAATTATGATTGATTAAACATTATGCTGTGTGTTTCATTTTGAACATGCAAGATAAAGAGAAACAACTCTAGACTAAATATTTATTTGTTACTGGAATACTTTGAAGTCTAAATTATTGCTGGGACTGTTGATTTTCTTTAGGGGATAGTTAAGGTTTTGGTCTCAATATTTCTTCGTCAAGACGTTACCAGAAATCAGTATGAAAAGTTTAATAGACAGTAATTGTATTGATTATTGTTCACTTCTTTTGTATAGCTCATGTATAATTATCTAATGATTATACTTTTTTCTGTGCTGATAAGCATGAAGGATGAATAACATGAACAAATAAAGAAGTAAGTCATCGCAATTGAAGAACACATCAATATCCTTGATTATCTGAAGAAAAAAAATCAGAACATTACAGTAGAAATTTGATATTTTTAATTTTGAAAAAAAATATCTTCAAAACTAATTATGTAAATAAAACAAGCGTTTTGTCGAAAAAATCTCATCAATGACGCTCGAATCAAAAAGTTGAAAACAAATTATGAAGTTGGAGAGCAGTGAGAACCTAGTATTATCTTCTTGTCATTGGTCTATGTTTAAAGTCACTTTGAAAAATTCATTAATAGCTATAAGTAATTATACAAAATCTTAAGTACAGCAGACATGTGTTCTATGTCGATCTTCCGTAAAAAAATTCATGAATATATCTCCATGATCTATGTCATACATGTTGCATATGAATCATACATATACAATAGGTAACTAAGTAACGCTTTTCAAAGTCTACACAAGTACTTTCATCGCAATATACTTTTTTATTGAAACAATAAATCCTTATCCAGCTTGTATTGTTTGTCTTAATTTTAAATTCAATCAATTTTCTTGTACGACTTTTATGTAAAGGAAACGTCAATATAGATGCATGTCGGAATGTTCCCTCACATGTACCATATCAGGAAAATATCACAATCCATTGTTTGCGAAGCGTTACCTATCAAATATATCGTACATAATGATATGTTGAAGTAGCTATATACTAGACTAATTATCATCCAACTGGATAAATCTTTCAAATCAAACCTGTAAATATTGTTACCTGATGATTTGAGTCGCTGACCAATTTTTTTTTTTATATCTTTTCAAATAATAATGTTTTGGGATTTTAAGTATTTATAATTTTTATCCTTTATTAAATAAGCAGATTTTAGTACGTAACGTTCATGAAAATGCTCACATGTAACTTCTTCCAAAAATAATAACTTGAATGATTTTTGTTATTAAGGAGTATATATGCATGTTATGACTTTTATCTAACTTATTATGTATTCTCTTCATTTATATACCATCCTTATTGTAGTTTTCTCAACAAACGTGTTTTTTTACGGTAACAAGATAAATGATATAGCAGTATCTATGTAGTGCATATAAGTACAGTACGTTTCTAAACTAGCGCAACAAAGATAATATAGAATATACAAATATGATAAGGTATTGCCGAACTATATTTCGGTTGCTCCAGGTTCACCAACAATTAAACTGATTGCCACAAAAAGCATAAAGTGCTGAAAAAGACATTAGCATTATTCTGGATTCATCAATCTACGTTTTTCAAACATATGGTCTGTCTAGTGCACGTAATAAAGGTTCATGCAGCAACACTTCGTTTTATGAACACAGAAACACTTTGGGTTTGTGCTTTTCCTTCTATAGATCAGGGTTTTTTAATTAATATTATAAATCTAGTCACTTGTTTTTCTAATTTAGATGGTGGAGTATTATGCGTGTGTATGAGTTTTTAATCAATACCTGATTTTGGTTAATTACCCTGTTTTAGTTTTTTTAATAATAGTCCATCTTGTATTTACTACCTCATATTCAGCACAAAGTATGTGTCAAGTTTACTGAGGCCTTTATTTAAAGAAAAAAAAATTAAGGGACATTTACAATTTTCCTTCACAGAGAAAACATCAAATACAAATTATATTCTTTTACTGTCTCGATACAATGTAAGAATAGCATGTGTATATTATCAAACATAATTAGATTCTTCAAAAGCAGAAGCAGAAGCAGAATGATATATAACACAATGATGTTATAAGAGATGAATGTCCTGAAAACAATAATAACCTCCTGTTTACTGTTTTAGAACAAAAATGTTTAAATCCGATATCTTCAATCTTTAAGGTTGGCGTCAGTGTCAAGGTCATTGGTATCTTAGTAATATGATTTTAAATAAAGCTTTATTGTCTTTTTAAATCAAATATTCAATACCGTCAGCATTAACATGATTAAGTTGAAATGTTGGTCAATGTTTATAGAAAATATCTTTTAAAGCTTACAGAGATATCTAGAGACTGAGGCAAAACAGAGGTTTATTCATCGTAACGAAATCAGCCAAAGTTTTTTTTTTTAATGCTAGAACATAAAACTGTTTTCGCATGCGATGTTAATGATGTTTTATTATAAGATAAAAACAAAAGTCTATTGACGTGTCTTTGACAAAATCTTTCCAATAAAGATAAAACCTGAAGGTTTATATTTTCCATAAAACAAATTGTTTCCTTATGTGACCATTTTTGTTAAAAATTTCAAAGTAAGCAAACACAGTGCAGTTTGTTACATGTATGCGTGGAAGCCGATATAAAAGTGTTATGTTGTTTTCTTCTTTTAATTTGTCAAAAAATGTCGTATGGTGTGGAATTGTTTTCCTAGTTTCCTTTCATCCATTTCAGTTTCTGTTTATTAAGAATCGTAAACTATATATATCAATTATCTTTATGAACAATTGTAGGGGCAATTATGTAAACATTACCTATAGAAGCGTACATTTTTGTTTTCAAGTTTCAGATATTAACTTTCAAAAAAGATACTGATACGTCATTTTAAAATGTCCAACTTTTAAAGTGGTTTTAATAATACTATATTAAAATGTTTTGCTTCTTTTGTTTTCAGCTTGTAAGGTTTAAACATATAGGTTAGTTTCTATATATACATCATTGTACTTTGCACTACAAAGGAAACCAGTGTGATACTTTTATTTACATAGTTAAAATAACCATAATTTTAGATTTAGTAGATCTATTTTGAACATTGAATGGACCAACGTACGGTTAGATCTATTGTATAAAGAATATTCTTTACAATTTGATGTATTAGAATTCACCGGATTATAATGTTTCATCTAGTCAAGCTGTGAAGCTTTTTAAGTAATGCACCTTACGGAATGTGTTCGTAAATAGTATCCTCAGTACATAATTCCTTATAAATTTGCTGCACACAAAAAGAAACAGCACTTTATATATTTTTGTAATGTTTTTAAAAAAGATACTTTTTTTTGTGTTTCCAAATGTCTACAGAAAACACAGTACTATTACATTTTTGCTTTTCGTTCACTCAAGATAAGAAAATGTAGGAAACAATACTACTTTTTTTCTTCGTTTTAAAAGGAAGTTTTTTTTCTCCAGACATAGGGATAATGAACGCCCTTTCTGAGTTTTGTTCAATTTATAGCAATAAACAAGAACTTTTATACACAGGTAAAATAATGGTTCTAATATTCAAAAAAAAATGTATGTATGATGACCGCTTACTCATGCTGCTATCATTATATCAATAATTTGAATTTGAAGACTCATTTTAATTATCAAAATACTTACAAGCGTAGAAATATACTATGTATTGTCGTCTTTCAAGTGAGCGATACAATTTGATATTTCCAATGAATAGTGGCCTTGAATGATGCCGTAGTATCACTAAGATAAGTAAATGCATTTAAAGTGCATTTTGAATTCGTTCTATGTTTTGACGATATGTGGATTTCTTTTTATAAAATATTCATTTTGAACACAAAAAATGGTTTATTAAAGGACGACAGATATATAGATAGTAACGCATCGTCTCTTTTAAAATAAATTGGTCAATGGAATAGATGGTTACAGCATATGCATTATGTTTTAACAAATATTTATGTTTACGCTTCGCTTAAAATGCCTTTAATTGCTAACATTCACTTTATTTGTACTTTTGTGGATAGTTGCCTAGTATGGCACATTTTATACTAGTCAACAAAAGAAACGATACACGACTTTGAAATAAAATTTATCAAAAAGTATTAAATATAAAACAAAATGAAATACACTATTTTAAAAAGCTTTCATTTGCAATGTATGCACATGTGATAATGAAAATCAAAACTTGTCGGAAAGTATCTAAATTCCCTGTAAACGACTATAGGGTGCAAATAAGTTTTGCGGAAAGTTGAATCAAAAATCGACACGTAATTTTTTAAGTACTAAATAAAATTTCAACTTTGTTTAAAAATATTCAATATGCTAATCAAGTTGTGTTTCATGTTGTAACTAATGGGTTGAAATATTGTTTTTTTCAAATTTTTGGGAAAAAAAGTGTTTTTTTGAAATCTCAAAAAATGCACAAATTTTTTTTTTTAATTTTTGTCTCAAATCAATGCTTTTGATATGAAAACAACACACAGTAAATTTGGAACATTTCGGATTAGTTTTTAAGATTGTGACCGCTTTTGAATTTCACTTTACACATAATGTCTATGGTAAATCAGTACATTTTAACGAGTTCTCGTGGGGCCGAACTTTGGTAAACAAATAAACGAAGAAACTGTATGATTTTTAAAAACCAATTGATGGCAAACATTGTCTTTACCTTTAAATGAGAGGTTGGCATCATTAGTTGATACTTCTGTTTTTCAAATTGTCGTTTTATGTAAATTTTGTAAAAAACAAAAAAAATCGTCAAAAAACATCACGAAAGCAAAAAAATATTTTGTTTAAACGGATTAATATTTCCATAATGATTAAGTATTACTACCTTCTATATTGGTCCTATAAACGGAAAACTTTATCTTAAATTTGAAAAAAAGTCTTGTATCGTTTCTTTTGTTGACTGGTATATATATTAAAAACTTCTATATATAATTCTGTATTTCACAGAAACGTCTTCATTACGACATAAACAAACTCTAATGTATAACATACTATTCGCAACTCTTAGTATTTTTTCCTGAAAGTCCAGTATTAAACATGCATACCAAATTTAAAAATGTAAAACTATACCCAATAAAGAAATAATAGGGTCTGATTTTTTTTCTCGAGATATATAAGGAGACATTCCGTCAACACTGAAACAAATGGAGAAAGAAATTAACGAAAACAAGTAGTGTTATGCGATAAGTAACAATCATATTTCAATACGATCACAATAATTATCGATTAAACAGTATACTGTATGATCATCTTGAAGATAAAGAGAAATAAACTCCAGACTTAATATTTGTCTCCAACTTAAATACTTTAAAAAGGTGTAAAGACTACATTTCCCGCTATGCACATTGCATGAATGCTTTCTCCGAATATATCATTTTAACTAAGTCTAAACTATTTGCTTGGAATTTAGTTTTTCGTTTGAAACACACATATGTTATCAAAATCTGAAATGAAAATATATATCAACGGCCACATTTCAAACCATGACAGCTACACCTCTTATTAAAATGTTGACTCAGGTGAATGCAATACAACTTGATTACAAATAATAGCTTTATATTAAATACCGTGTAATAAATTGGTTTTATCTCAAATACGACATTACAATTACATCAAAGGTAAATGTCCTTAGCTTAATATACGACAGATATTATTTAGTACAAGCCAATAGAGGTAAACTGCAATAAAGCACGACCTATTTCACAATTTTCTAATTATTTGTATAAACAATAAAGATTTGTTTTCAATACAAAGTTATTTATTTCAGAGCACTCATCAAGTAACTGGTGCAAGTCGATGTGAATAATATTCTGTAATTTTGCAATTATTTTCTATTGTTTGATGTGTTTTATCATGTGATTTTGCCATTTGATTAGGGACTTTCAATTTTGAATTTTCCTCGGAGTTCATTTTTTTGTGATTTAGCTTTTTTGAATGATTTTGAACTATTAAGTTGAGAATCTATTTCTATCATTGGTACATTGAAATTGTTGACGCCAGACAAGCGTTTCGTCTAAAACGACTTATCAGTGACGCTCGAATCAAAATTTAAAATGCCAAACAAAGTACATGGAACTGTGTTTTTAGTCTATTAGACACAATTATAAATGGCTGTAAGAAATTATACCAAATCTAAAGAACAGCAAACATGTGTTTTATTTTGACCTTCCATACACTGGTAAAGAATATATCTATGTCGCACATGTTGCAAATGAGTCATATGCATCAGCTAAGTAAGGATTTTAAAAAGTCTATTCTAGTACTTACATCACTTTATACTTTTATTCATTGTTTTCGGGATTTTTAATTGAAACAAAAGTCTTATATTCTTTATGTAAAATGGAAATCATTTCAGGTGCTTGTCGTGATATTCCTTCATTATTTACTGCATGGAGCTAACTTCATGGTTTATAGGTTACAAGACCTTCGCTGTGAAATCTGTGAAATATGTCTTGCATATTATCTAATTGAGATAAAATTGAGAAAGTAAGCCTGACCCGTTTTTAAACTTCAATAAAACTGGTATATTGATGTATAAGTCACATCTGTTTCTTTTGAGTCATACTAAATCCCGATTGATATTATTCAAATAATAACCAGTATTGTTTTATTTCTATTCAAACTTATAATAATTTGGAAAAAGTTAGTTGTCCACTGAAACTTGATTAGTCTATACAGTGGGATAAATGAAGGTTTACACTTTATCGTCTACAACTTATATGTTCTTATAAACTGTATCTCTCTTTAAAAGATATAGTATCAGAACATCATAAATAAGTTGTAGTCTTTAGTAACAATACCATGTAAGACATGTAAGATATGGAGACGAAACTGAAAGAATCAAGAATTAAAACGCATTTTCTGGTATCATATACATGTACAGTAAAGATGCATCATATTTGAAATTGACTTTCACAAAAAGGACTTTCAGAAGATATTTTAGCAAACATGCAAGTTTTTGACTACGTCATTTGATAAAAATATTTATGACCGTCGTTTATCCATTTTAATTACGTGTGGTTATCTTACTGCTGAATCTTTTGGTTTATTTATCTTCAATTTGCATATTTATCCATTTAGGTATGTTTATACATGTAACTTTAATAATATTCATTTCATGGCATACATGTTGATACCATGTTAGACTTAATACATTCATTTAGTAGTTGGGTTGATAAGAGGTGAAACACAACAAACGAAAAACACCAGTCAGAGAATTAAATTCAAATCAACCAAACCTTATTTGTAATTACACCAGACAGATAGTTTTAGATTCTATCATTAAATGTTAAGTGCTATTTCATGGACAGTCTCTTGGTGGTGGTATTTTAACGTTTTTACATGATTCATGACGTCACGTGTATGCATTCCTTCAAAGGAAAGTTCATTTGGATTTTGTTAAGTTTTGAATTCTTTCAGACCTTCTTGCTTCAAATTCAATTTATAAATGAGTCAAACCAATTAACCACTGTTGAACTATTTATGGGTATTAACATACACGACATGTCCAACCTTTTGTCCATGACTTGGGAAAAAGGTTGGTATTGATAATCAAAAGAAAATCTACTTCAAAATATTTGCTGTTTGCATTAAGACTCAAAGTTTGCTTGTATTGCTGTATAGGTGTATATCAGAATGAACACATTTATCGACTGAAGTAATGAGCAATATGTTTATACTAGTTAATATTAGTGTTTAACGTTTTTTAAGCGAAACTGTAAGTTGATGCATATTATTTTGTAAGATAAGATGATTTGGATGTGCGGGAATTAATGTTCATCGAAAATTAAAATGAAAGATATATTAAAAATGATATATAGGTACAACGAATTTAATAATAAGTTGCATGAACTGTTTTAACTGATATTTATATATTGATGGTTACTAAAAGATCATTTCAATGTTTTGGTCTCGGAAAAAGTTTAAATGTGGCAAAATATAATTATATTGTTAAAATGGGAGTAAAAAATACCTGCATTCCAATATATCTTTATTGTCAGAAACCATTTGATTCATATTAAAACATAATTATTACAAATTCATGTTCGGTGTAATTGTTGTATAACTAAGTGATTATTCTTTACGAAACCGGACATGGTTTATATAATGGTATCCGTCTCATTTACATATGGTCAGTTTTGGTCAATGCAGTCAAAGAATTTTGTTGTACAAATCAGCATGAGGTACTAAAACTATTGAAATTTTGTAATGTAATTTACTATGCGGGTAAATAGATTTACAAATATAAGTGCACATATGGTCAGTTTTGGACAATGCGGTCAAATGATTTAGTTGTACAAGTCAGCATGATGTATCAAAACTACTGGAATTTTGTTACGTATCAGTATTTTGAGTAAAAAGAGGACATGCTGGCACCCTAAATTTATGCGACCAAAAATTTGTTGTTATTATATTGCAATATTGCTGTCCATTGTATCATACATTGAATCCTGACATAAAAATATGGCTAACTTACTATGCAGGTATATAGATTTACAAATTATAGTGCACATATGGTCAGTTTTGGACAATGAGGTCAAATAATTTAGTTGTACAAGTCAGCATGAGGTATCAAAACTACTGAAATTTTGTTACGTATCAGTATTTTGAGTAAAAAGAGGACATGCTGGCACCCTAAATTTATGCGACCAAAAATTTGTTGTTATTATATTGCAATATTGCTGTCCATTGTATTATACATTGAATCCTGACATAAAAATATGGCTAATTTACTATGCGGGTATATAGATTTACAAATTATAGTGCACATATGGTCAGTTTTGGACAATGCGGTCAAATGATTTAGTTGTACAAGTCAGCATGAGGTATCAAAACTACTGGAATTTTGTTACGTATCAGTATTTTGAGTAAAAAGAGGACATGCTGGCACCCTAAATTTATGCAACCAAAAATTTGTTTTTATATTGCAATATTGCTGTCCATTGTATCATACATTGAATCCTGACATAAAAATATGGCTAATTTACTATGCAGGTATATAGATTTACAAATTATAGTGCACATATGATCAGTTTTGGACAATGCGGTCAAACAATTTAGTTGTACAAGTCAGCATGAGGTATCAAAACTACTGAAATTTTGTTACGTATCAGTATTTTGAATATAATTTTATGCGAACAAAAATTTGTAGTCATGTGTTTAAATGAAATAAACTATTGCTGATTGTGACTGCATAGTCTAGGGATTATAACTAACAAGGACGTATACAACTAACATCAAATATACTTCTTTTCAAAGATATACATAATGAAGTGCATATATGATTGCATTTGATAGGTATAGGAATATATATTCAGTGCCCGTTATCGTTGTAACCAAGATCGTTTTTATAATAGATGGATTGTCAGATCACAGATAAATTAGTGTTAATAAAAGCAACGTGTTATGCGGCCTTCTTAATTTTCAAATATTTGTATTTATAATCCGGATTATAAATCGGAATTATTAATTTTACTTTATTTTCGATGTTTATACTACGAAACAAAGATATGAAAAATATTTTTAAAAAATCGATGTAGAGCGGTCCTGGTTACAAGTTAACTTAGTGTTGAGCAGAACATTGAAAAGTTAACTTGGGAACAGGTCTGGTTTTGATCGGATTTGTCAAAGTAAAAGTTAACTTATGTTAACTTTGTGGCAGGACTGGTTTCGAAGTTAACTTATGTTAACTTTATGACAAGACTGGTTCCGAAGTTAACTTATGTTAACTTATGACAGGACTGGTTCGAAGTTAACTTATATCAATAGCGGACCTGTTTCCAAGTTAACTTTTTGGCAGTCAAAAAAAGCAGTCCTAGGACCATGTCCACTTTTCAAGTTAACTAGATTTTGGTCCTAGGACTGGTCAGAGCAGTCCTAAATCCGGTCACAGGTAAACTTTAACCAGTCCAAATGACTGGTCATCAAGTTAACTTGCTGTACAGGTTAGGACTGCATCCATCTGTATTCACTGTTATTAAACAGCGATCAAAAGAAATGATACACTTTTTAACATAGTTCACTGACCATTGTCTTGTCGGGATATACAAGTACCTGGCCACTTTATATGCATTTATGTTTGTATCAATCTGATTAATATAGCCTTCTTCAACTGAATTTTATAGTTTGGTCTTATGTTGTACTGTTACACAAATGTCTCAGGAGAGGGGCTTACAATTTTATTTCCGCCACATGCTGTATGTATGGGCCTGTTCTAAGACAGGAGCCTGTAATTCAGAGGTTGTCGTTTGTTGCTGTGTTGCATAATATTTTTGTTTTTGTTCATTTATTGTTCATGAATTATACCGTTAGTTTTCCTTTTTGAATTGTTTAACCATTGTAATTTGTTTAGACTTTTATAGCTTATAATGCGATAATGACTTTGCTCATTGTTTAAGGCTGTACATGACCTATAGCTGGGTATTTCTGTGTCATTTTGGTCTGTTGTGAAGATTTGTATCATTGCCCAAAGTTGTACATGCACAATTCCTAAATGTGTAAAACGTTAAGGTGTGTGTGTGTGCCTCAAGAGAGACATGTTATTTTCCAGTCTTGTATACTTAAGTACCAGTTTTGTAAGAATCAGGTAATTTAGGTAAAAATCAAAACATGATCAGAAAAAAACCCACCGAGCTAATCATGCTATTTAATACTTAACATTATCCTGAGTTAAAAATTATTAGTCTTTCGTTTGTGCGTGTCTGGTAATATCAAATAACTTGGTTTGAAAATTGGTTAGAATGATAGCAAATTAGAGAGTTATCTCCCCTTATTCGTTAGTTCCTATTGCATTTCAACCAAATTGTATCTTCTATTACCAGAACAGAAAACGAAAATGAATGTTATTTTTGTGCATACCTACATATTATGAACTGAAATCATTGTCAAATTGGGTGGGGTTTTTTTTTGTCATGTTTTCACCACTGCCTGATTCTTAGGCAGACTGGAACTTAATTACTAAAATTATCATTTATCCTTTCTTTCAAATATATTTTTATTATGAAATTTTGACTGAGTTCAAAATCGTATGGCGAGTGATGCTGATAAATCATTCAAACAACGTGTTTCATTGAGGTTGACAAAAAATGGTTTAATGTAAATTGGTCCACAATTAAGAGGCTTTTTCTAAGGCAGCAGAAAGGCACAATTATTTTGTTTCGATATTGGAGATTTTTTCTGTAAGGAGTATCTTTATAAATTTGTTTTTAATTTCTTATGTTTTATTGTATTTCGACCATATCTCGCTCTTCGTAAACTCTTGCAGCTCTAGTATTTATATTTTCATAACCCATGTATCAAACTAAAACATTCCTAATTCAATTTAGTCGATTATTTTCAGAAAATCGCAAAATCTGCCGATGTTTTAAGTTTATTAAAAATGTCTTGATACAGTTGCTTACTCATGAAAAATTATGGAACTAGGACACATTACCAAGACTTTTTCAGCTCCATACAAAATGCGTGAATTTAAACTTTTATTTTCAAAAATGGATGTGTGTATTTGCTTTGAACTTTGGAGCTTAATTCAATAAATTTGCTAGGTCGGATATTTCCCTATTTCTTCTCTTACAATAACAAATGTTTGTCTCCATCAGATCTATGCACTTCAGGTGGCTGTTCCAAATGACATCAACTCAAATACAGCCAATCACATCAAGTAATTTGTTGAGCTGAAGAAAATAAAATGTTATCATCCAAGCATCCATGGATCTTTACTGATATTCAACTTTTGTTGCTAACATCAATTTTTCAATGAAAATCGAAATGATGTTGGACAGTTTTTATCAAATAACGGTTGTTGATATGTTTGTTTCTCTCAGCGATGATGACTTACTTTCAATGCCACTTTGTTACAATTGGTTTTTCCAAGATTGTCTTTATTCATGTTATTGGAAACAGACTACTTTGATTGTCTTCTTTATTGTAACTGACGTTTATTTCAAGGTTAACATTGAAATAGAAAGATATATTCATGGTATATAACACGATAAATCAAAGTTAATAAGGAACAGCTCAGATACAAAGCACCTTCAATATTAATAATGTTTGCTTAAGAAATGCAATCGATCTGCAAAATCTAATAAAAGAGTCGAATAGGACATCAAAGAGAAAAAAGCAAGAAAGAATCATGAATTAGCTACATTAAAATGTCAGGAGTGAATTCAAAACTGAAAAGATAGAAATTATAGTAAAATTGACGGCTTTGGATTTTCATTCAATGAATTGTTCCTTTTCAAATATCGACCTCCCTGCATATCAAAGCAGTCAAAGTGATTATATCATATACGGGATTCTACTAATCACATGTATGTCAATGTTACATATATGGCTTTATCTGTTATTTGCAGCCATTATAGCAAGTAGACTTTTACTTTCGAATTGGTCAGTCGTAACAATCAGATGACTATATCTAAACAGACTGTTTATACATTTACTAACACGCTTTATTTTTTTTTTTATGATATATATTGGTCCATAGTGATCGTATGCTCTTCAAACATTTGGTCTCGAGCAAAAGCTGTTGACCATTTGTCAGCCATTCGTTTTAAAGCTTTATATTTATGATTTTAATGCTTTAACTACTTAATTTGTGAAATTATCATATGTAGATATGTTTCTATCATAGACTCTTTCGTATTTACTACCTCTTGTTTAGTATAACGTTTTTGTTAAATAAAAGTTCAAATACATATGGTTATGTGGCGTTAAACAAAAGAAAGAAATATTACTTTTATCATACAAAGAGAAAAAAATGTAAATATTTGGTTTTACTGTCGCGATAAGGAAAAAATACATCTGCAAGTAATCATAGTCAAATATATACTTCGAAAGAAGACTTAAAACGGAAATAAAACACAATATTAATAAAATAGAGATGAATTATTCAGATTACTTTCTCTTCCTGTTTACTATTTATCATGAAATTATTCAAATATGCTACAATTGTCAGCGTTATGTGTCAATATCTTATCTAAGTAAAATAATTTTAAAGAGATTGTTATCTTGTTCTTAAATTAAAAGTTGTGATTTTCAAGGTCAGCTTTGGATTAAAATGATGCTCTACCTGATCTATTGTTGTATACTCCATTTCTTTTAGTTTCTGTTTTTCTAAAACCATCAATTCAGCATTCATTGTACCATTTGTGTGCAGCTAGATTTTTAGCAACAACAAAAAATTAAGTATATAAACAGTAGCGTTAATTTTTTGTTTTCTTGTTTTCAATTAAAAGGTATAATTTGACGAATTTTATAACTTTATATTTATAGATAAAATATCATGTAAAAATGCTCAACTTCTTTTATATTCAAATTTTAAACTTTAGAAATGTAGGTTAGTTTCTATATATATAAAATATGTTTATATAGAATATTACCTGTACAGAATTCCTGTATATTTCCACCTAAAAAAACAGTTCTTTATAAAGATAAAAAAATCAATTCTTCAGAAAACAATTGAAGGTCTTTTCACATCGATAACAAGAATGAAAATTAAAAAATGATGTAAGAAAAGGTCACTCTTTTGGTCTTTTGGAAAATGTTGTTTGTGCTGTTTTTAGACCCTTCTATAACGAAATTTGTTTGACATGCACACGTATAAAAATTGCGGTTTTTATCCAACGCAGTCATAGGTTTGAACGTAGTTTTCAATTTAGACTCGTTTATATTTTTTGTTTGGGCATGTATCATATTTTCCCTCCGGTTTATATGATCCGTTCATCCTATATATTGACTCCTAAAATTCAAGAGTTAATCTAAAAATGAGGGTACTTTCTCTAAAAAATGAGGGTACTTTTTATTTGGCCTTCCAAATACCGTTTCGATCCCTAACATCACTGAAGGGACATTTATTGTCGAAATCCGGATATGGTGTACTAAAGAAATATTGACACCGAATGTTTGTGGCACAACATCCTGTCCACAAGTTAACAACTTTTTTTTTTTCTGTGACGTATTAAATTTATATTGAGATCCAGTTTGTTACATCTTGTGATCAATTTTATTTGGCAATCGTCAATGGCAGTCAGCAGGGTTAAAGAACATCAGTTGTTCGACCTGTTAGTCAAATGCGTTTTGTTTAAATATACTTTTTCACTCTTTTGGTCTTTTGGAAAATGTTGTTTGTGCTGTTTTTAGACCCTTCTATAACGAAATTTGTTTGACATGCACACGTATAAAAATTGCGGTTTTTATCCAACGCAGTCATAGGTTTGAACGTAGTTTTCAATTTAGACTCGTATATATATATATATATATATATATATAAACAACATTGTACTTTCGTTGCACCACAAATGAAACCAGTGTGATACCATTGTATGTATAGTTGAAATAACAATAATTGTAGTTTTATTTCAAATTTGGAATGGAACAACGTACTGTTAAATCTATAGTATGAAAAATATTTCTAACAATTTAATGTATACAGTTTCATAGAATTGTAATGTTTCATATAGTCAAGCTGTGAACCTTTTTGTAATGTACCTCCCGGTATTTGTTTATATAGAATATTACCTGTACAGAATTCCTGTATATTTCCACCTAAAAAAACAGTTCTTTATAAAGATAAAAAGATCAATTCTTCAGAAAACAATTGAAGGTCTTTTCACATCGATAACAAGAATGAAAATTAAAAAATGATGTAAGAAAAGGTCACTCCCTGTTGATGTAATTTGGTACTTCAAACTGATCATAGGTCAGTGATATCAAATAAAAAAAAACAGGTCCATCACTCGTATGGTTGTGGAGAAATACCGATTTCAATTACAAAAGGGGAGAAAACTCCAAAACACTTCGACTTAAAAGGTTGAAGTTGCGCCTTATCGTAAACAGTTATTTGGAAAACACATCATATCATTAACTGTTACGGTTTCTTTTGAATTCAAAATTAAGAACATGACCCTGACCTTTGACCTTGGCCCCAGTTTCCTCCAAATGGACCAAGGACTCAATATCAAAAGACTTTAGGCCTCCACTCCAGTCAAGATAAACCAAATCATTCTTACGAGTAGACGAACAAGTTAATAAAAGCAGTTTATTCAAAACTTTTACAGTTTTAGAAATATAGAGATAACAAGAAAAAGAGGACGCAGGGAGATAACTCCAATAAGAATAAGTGTTCGGTCACGCAGGGTGAGTTTGAAACCCCCATTACTGTATAATAATATATTTTTAGGTAGTGTAACAGTAGAGAACAGGTCATGGACGTTTTAAATAATGCGAACTCAAATGCAATGGAATAATACAAAATCGGTTTTAATTCATCTAGATTACAAATTTTATTCTGTTTGCTAAGTATGTTTTGTAGTTCCCAAATGACAAATGACGCAATGCCAGTTTGTAAACATCAATACTACAATGAAACAAATCATTTTAAAAATCTGTCCAAGGTTATCCTAGTAATAATAAAATTTACTGTGACAAACACCAGTTTAGTTTATTTGCGTAAAAGATAAGATACTTTCATTTCCACATTTTATTCAAATTAGTTTTCCCAGGATTGTCTTTATTAAGATTAGTTGAAAAGGACTAATTTGATTGTCTTCTTTGTCTTTAGTGTTGTCAATTTGAAGGTCAACAGTAAATAGAAAGATAGGCAAATAATCATTGTATATGATATAATAAAACAATTGATATACCATGTGTAATAATTCTAAACATATATTGACAAAGATAGCGACAATACAAACGAATGCATGGAGCCATAGAGACTGTAATTGAACTGCATTTGATTCTTAGATGTTTTCGATCCGTAAAAATCTAAATACTGCATTGAATAAAAGATCAAAGAAACATGAGTCGTCAAAATGAAAAACAACGCTTTATTAACTTTAAAGTTTTAACCATCTAAATAAACTACATTTTCCTCAAAGTTGAAAAAAATGTTTGAATTCACATTACTATAAGACGTGTCAAGGTACTTTTTTATCCCAAATTCATGCATTTGGTTTTGATGTTATATTTGTTATTCTCATCAGATTTTGGCTAATGCTTAGTCCGTTTCTATGTATGTTACATTTTTATGTTGTGTCGTTGTTCTCCTCTTATATTTAATGCGTTTTCCTCAGTTTTAGTTTGTTACCCCAACTTTGTTTTTTGTCCATAGATTTACGAGTTTTGAACAGCGGTATACTATTGTTGTCTTAATTTACGCAACAAAATCTTTCACTACTATGGGTAGATTATTATAAGTTGTTAACCAATTTACCAAATTAAGAGTAGATGCTGAAGATAATTTGTTCTTGTCTATTATTGCATCTATTTGTTTCTTGTAGGACTTCTATTGGTTTCTCTATTTCGTCGTGTTCTTATCAATATCAGTTCTTCGACTTGACATATTTTTTGACAATTTCCTTGATATTCCATAGTCGGGTTATAGAAGGTAATAAAAAAAACATGCAAAAGTGTCAATAATGTTTACAGTACATGTACGTCTGTTTTTACATGTTTTATTTACAAATCGTCTATGACAATTTGAAAAAAAAATATACTGTTTTTACATTTTTAAATATCTAATTTGACGTCATGTAGAACTCAATCTATCATTGACATGATTGAAAGGATTCAAAAATAGTATGTAAAACTGCTCAACTACATTTTTAACCAATTATGAAAACACTTCGTATATGGGTTACCAATTCTATATAAAACATTACATTGTAGTTTAACTACAAATGAAAATAGTAGGACACCTTTAGTTGTATTGTTTGAATATACAAACAAATGTAATTGTAGTTTAAGTAGATTTTTTTAACATGGAATGGACTAACGTGTTGTGAGATCTATTCTATAAAGAATAGTTTGATGAAAACTAAACTATCCGGTTTAAATGGTTGATACGGTCAAGCTGTGTAACTCGTTTAAATACCCATGGCGTTGTCAGTTTATTTTCAATCTATGAGTTTGACTGTCCCTCTGGTATCTTTCGTCCCTCATTTAAATGTAATGTACGATGTATATGAGGTATGAGTGCCAATGAGATGGTATGGTCAATATGGTTATTTAATGATATAGTTTTATCATTTTTATGCCCCACCTACGATAGTAGAGGGGCATTATGTTTTCTGGTCTGTGCGTCCGTTAGTCCGTCCGTTTGTTCGTTCGTCCGTCCGTTCGTTCGTTCGTCCGTCTGTCCCGCTTCAGGTTAAAGTTTTTGGTCAAGGTAGTTTTTGATGAAGTTGAAGTCCAATCGACTTCAAACTTAGTATACATGTTCCCTGTGATATGATCTTTTTAATTTTAATGCCAAATTAGAGGGTTTACCCCAATTTCACGGTTTACTGAACATGGCAAATGATAGTGCGAGTGGGGCATTCGTGTACTGGGGACACATTCTTGTTATATTCATAGATTGATAAAAATAAATTTATTCCAGGCAAATGCTAATCATACCATGCACCTTAATTTTCATGTCACGAATTTGTGGTATTTACTTTACATTCTCACAAACTATCTATAGATACTTGTTAATGTTCTTGTTTCCAAATGTTTGATATATTTAGAGAATTTGCATGCACGTATCATGACAAAAGTAAACGCTACCGCCTAGTTATGTACTGGCAAAATGAAACAAAATTGATTCCGGTACTAGATTCATGTACTCTGATTGTGATATGGTTAATGAGAAAAGTTTGTTGTATAGAACATTTATACTTTCCTGATTTACATAGAGGAAATTTATTTAATCCTGAACTTTATTTGAACTGTCGATCATATCATTTTACAATTGATTGAATGTGGTAAACCAAATATAATAGAATAGATCTAGAATGAAATAGAATATTATATGTTTCCAGATTGAAGGATCAACAAAGAGTATATAAATTAGATAGAAAGATTGAAATAATTTAGTCACCAATAAGACATAACAGTATGAAATTTGTATATTACTATAGCTCTCAGTCAAAATCAGAGCTAAAATGATATTAGTAAAAAAAAACACAAATAAGTGTTTCATACCAGTATAATGATCTTATATGACGTTCATTTTCACTGAACTAGTACAGATTGTTATTTAGTGACCAGTTGAGGACTACCTCCGGCTGCATGATTTTCTCGCTGCATTGAAGACTCATTGCTGGCCATCGGCTGTTTTGGTCTATTTGACATATTCCTTATTTTCATTCTTAATTTTATGTTCTTTTTAAGTCAAAGAATTTCTGGATTGTCTTTTACTTAAGTCAAGTGTAAAACATCTCGAGCATGTTTAAAAGATCAAAACAAAATTATACACGAAAAGAAATACATAAGATCAGAAGTTTTGTTAGATCGGGATACTAAGGGAAACATTTTAACAGGACTGAGAAATTTGAGTAATTCGTTTTCGGACAGATGGTGTGCTTTGCAACTGGTTCCAAACAAATCTGTTAACGGATATTCAGTAACGTTATTTGGTTCTTCACGCAAAATGAAATGTCCGTGTGTATTTATCGATAAGATAAAGAGAAATAACTCCAGAGGATATACTGTTTTTAGATAGAATATATTGAACAACATCTGTCAATTGTAAATTATGCTATGCATTTTTATGCTAATTAAGTTTGATAGAAATGTAATTGAAGGCCCTGCAAGAAATATTAGGAAAAAAAGTAAATTTCTGGAAAAACAATAAAAACTTGGGATAACGACCTCCGTGTGGATTACACATGTTTTGCCTTCGTATTAGATTTGTAAGATGAAATATTTCGTATTGGAGACATTAGAACCAAACCGCCCAAATACATATACAAAAGGTCACACTATATTCCAAAAACTCCCATATTTTTTAATTCACTAAATTCGGGAGAAAACAAATATGATTTCAATGTGAACAAACAATGTGCGATTGATAGTCATTGCCATGTAACATAATCAAAAAGACAAAAACAAAATAAAGAACTTCAATGGTTATTTAAAATGGAAAGTCCTTTTAAAAAATGACAAATCAAAAGCTCAAGGACATATAACGAAAGAAAAACAACTGGGATATTCCTGACTTGGTTCAGGCATTCAATTATTTAAATTGAAATTCCTTTAAAAAAAATGACAAAATCAAAAGCTCAAGCACATATAACGGAAGAAAAACAACTGTGATATTTCTGACTTGGTACAGGCATTCAATTATGTAGAAAACGTTGCATTACACCTGATATTATCATCTAATAAACAATTTCAACAACTGTTTACCGTTGATTTTGCCATCTATAACTTTGAACGGAACCCTTTTTTTTTGGATTAAGAAATGTATTTCAGGCTTCATTGCTTCTGTTTAATTGCAATGTGTGTGTGAAATCTCTTTCATCAGTTGATACAGTGTAGTTCTTTTTACATCTCACTAGGCATAAAGGGTTGTATTGGTCCAAGTCATGCAATAATGCTCTCGCCGAATAATGTTGTACAAGAAGCTTCAATTGCAAATTGGAGATTTAATTGATTATTCGTTTAAAGTTGATTCAAATGAATGTGCTTGTTGTCCTTAATCAACCCCAGCAACACCCATTTTTCTAACAAAGCCATCTTAAACTTTTATTATATACTTGACTCAAGTGATCATATACAATTGTGACATGATCAACATTTTCCATATAATATAATAGCTATACAAATATAACATGTATAAGTTATTCAGTATATCTACTGTTTAATAAATCAGTCATATCACAAATAAGACATTACAATCACATCATAGCTCCTTTACGTACAAGCCAATATAGGTTCACTGTAATAATGCATGCCCAAATTTATGACTATTTCTGTAAATCTACCTTGTATTCATTTTTGTTTGTTGGATACTCATGTTCAAGGATGCATGGGTATTGGTGAACTTTGAAATAAAAAAAAAACAGAAAATGCACCCTAATTGGTTTGCCTATAGAATATAGAAAAGACTAAAAAATTAAAGACACACAAAAATAGAATGTTTCATTAATTTCGGAAAATTGGTATCCACGAAAGTAAACAAATACAGATCTGTATACATCTGTTTTCTTTCGTCCTTGGTATATGGTTCTGTTCAAAATTACGAACATTGTCAGTATTTATGTCTTAGTTTGATCTATGCTATTTATATAAATGCCTACGACAGCATGTCAATGCAGAAGGATAGTTTTTAATAGTTTAGATGGGATTTTATAAGCGATTTACCCAAATGCTATTTACAAAATTATAAAATGAAATTCAATAAAATTCAATAAAATCTTAATGTAAAATAAAAATGATTTAGAACAACGTAAATCTAATGTACATAAACAAGTATCCATCATTTGTATTTCGTATTCGGCAATAACATTAAGATATATTCTCCTACAAGTTTTCTTCTTGACATATTGCTCTTTATTTAAAGTCACTTTAATCCATCTAAAAAATGCTACATATAAAAATAAACATAATCTGAAGTTCGGCAAAAATGTAAATCAAGATGTGTTCTATGTCGACCTTCCATAAAATGTTACGAATATATTTATATCATACATATTGCATGTGAGTCATGTTTAGACTAAGTAAGGATTATTTAATAGATAAAGTACTAACCCTACACTGTACTTGTACAATATTTAGCAATTACTCTATCTCCAGCATTAAAAGGGGGTTACTAATAACAAATAGCAACAACCTTCTTGTAGGAATTAAAATGCTGATAATTCATTTATATCATTATATAGATGATTATTTGATAAACGTGTACTGTCAAATATTGCATACATAATTATCAGTGGCGGTGCATATACACTAGAAAATATGTTGTCATAATTTATGATTCTTTCATATTAAAAACTGTAAATATTGCAATCTGGTGATATTAGTCTTTTAAACCTATTTTATAATAAAAAAATTTTATAATAAACGTGTTTTTTTAGTTTTACGTATTTCAAAATTAGCTTCACTAATAAACAAACTGATGACCCTTCGTGAGAATCCTAGGTTACGGGCATGTTATGTTTTACATGCACCTCATTTCAAACATTAATTACATTTGTTTCTTGATTATTGAGGAGTATACATGCACATTATGACTTTTAAACATTCGAAAGAAATCATGCTTTAACTACTACTCTTTTTCAGATGTTAATATCATCATTTTAAATACAAATCATATGCACTATATTTTGTTGTTAGCTCTGCATTTGCACTGCTTGGTAAAAATTACATATTAAGACGATTTTTTTTCAATTTTTATTCGGTATTGCTTATGAAACCTTTAAATCTGGATTTTACTTTGCATCTGCCTTAAATCAACTATATTGTAATCACAGCTCAATATTCCTGATAAGTATTCCTTACCAGTTATAACTGAACCTCTTTGAAACGAGCTCAGTACTTTGACATGTTTGATATTGTATTAGAAAAACTTATATTTAATTGTTAGTACATCGTTATATCAAGATCTACATTTGCAATAAACTTTAGTACTGCCCTGACCTACAAATGTTATCTTCTTCACACTTTGACAAGTGTATCAATACATAAAGGTAAATAAATAAATTCAAAGTACAACAAGTAACCTTAACCTTCAATAAAACTGAATATATATATATATACATTAATAAGTCACAGCTGTCGCCACATTGAGTCATATCAAAGCTTTGTTTATTTTCATTCAAACAATAACCTCATTATCTGTTATTATTCAAAATGATAATACCTTGAAGTAATGCATTTAATTTTTGCATCGCATCATAGTCAGTGATAATATAATCAATGTCAAATTGGCAGGCAGAGTGCTTTTTTTTTTGTGTTCTTTCAAAAACGTTATCGTGAACGATTGATTATTAGTGTTAAATCTCGAGTTAAAAACAAATATTTACATTAGCTAGATGTATAGGGGAAGGTTAAGATCGTACAAAAATTATAAGCAGCAGTGTATTTGCACCCGTCCTAAGTCAAAAGCCTCTAGTCTTTGTTATTCTTGTTTGTTTTGGGTTTTTTTATTTTATTTTATCCATTTATATGTTTTAGAGTTTATTGTGACTTCCATTTTAACCAACTACACTTTTTTGTTTAGGGGCCAGCTGGAGCCCGCCTACAAATGGGGGATTTCCTTGTTGTCTTGAAGACCACATTGTAGGCCATCGACTGTTTAGTGATCTTTGATTTTTTTTGACACATTCACTATTTCAATTCTCAATTTCATTGCGTAAACAAATAGTTATATGAAAATAATAAGATGAGGTAGGGATCGCCAACAAGAAAAGGTTCCACCAGAGATCACGAGTCTCTTATCAATGTAACAAGAAAACATATAGAATATAATAAAAAAAATATATGTGTTTTTATATCTTTCTTCATTGTTTCAGTTAGCAGTTCAGTACTGACTACAAAAAGATATGACATTGGTTGCATGGTGGATATTGTCCCTAATTTCTGTAACATGTGTAGCATTGACACTGTATACAACCTTCAGTCGCTAACTTCATGAAAGTTTACACTTTGGTTTTAAATTTTGTCCTTTTCTGTCTATTGTTCTTTCTAACTGTATCATTCTCCGTCAGCTATATGTAATTCTAAATCTAAAATAGCTAAAACAATTTGACTCATATTCTTGTAGAATATACAGTAAAAGTGTCTTATACATGTTTTCAAAATTGACTTTACTAAAAATGACTTTAGAAGATCTTTTAGCAAGCATGCGGGTTTTTGTAGTCATCATTTGGAAAATAATTTATGATGTGGTTTACTTTTGTTAAGAACGTTTAGCATTATTTGGCTTATTAATCATCAATGTTTAATGTGTCTATATAAGTATAATTCTCCTGCTACGGGATCAAGATTAATGGCATACAGACTGCAATCAGGCATTTTGTGTATTTTACTTGAGAACAAATCAGAAATCAAAATATACATGACATAAAGCTAGGGCCAGCTAATAAATACACATGAAGATTAAAGTTTAGATCATTCGTTCTAATTATAATAACGCCAGATATTTTGTAGTCATTAACTAAGTGTAATTCAATTGAAAGCCTAGTCTTGGTAATGCTTAGCAAACATGTTCAAACCCGTCACATGACGTAGTTTTTCCTATAAAAAAAACTAGATCATTGTTGCTTTCATGAAATCGTAAACACGGTCTTTCTTGCCATTCAATTTGTTTGTTAGTTCAACGATTTTCACACCATACACGATCGTGTTAATATAATCTATCAAATCACTTATTTTACAGATTAATAAAATATGATAATTTCTGCGATTACTCAAAATCATACCCCCTCCCCTGAATAGACCTTACGCATAATACATATTGATGTATTTTTATCAGACTGAGCACCACGACGGGTGCCACATGAGGGGCAATATCTGTTTACCCTTCTAGTACACCTTCGATCAACCCCAATGTTAATGGGGTTTATGTCATATGTTTTTCCAATGGTTTTGATCGTGAACTATATTGTGTGTATTTTTGCATACATTTAACGTGTAACAAACTGATGGTTCAGAGTTTTTATAACAATTAATATTTGAATTTGAATTGATGTTGATCGTGGATATATTCATATGTTGTGTTTTATTTACAGATTGGTGTGTTGGTCTATTTCTTTTCTAGCCATGGCGTTTGCAGCTTATTTTTTACTTATGAGTCTGGATATCCCTTTGGTATCTTTTGCCTCTCTTTTACTTCATCGAAAGTATGCCGAGTTAAGTGTTGACATTCGTTTATACAGTATATCGTGGATTCAAACGATTACATCAAAAAGTTTATAAAACCAAGATCAATGATGCAGTTGTATTTTTGTAACATTGCCATGTGTACTTAATCGGCATTTTTGTTTACCAAACAAACATAGAAAATTATCATTGAAGACTAGGCTAAGTACTTTTGATGCTACTTTACATTTTGTTGTTAGTTTTATTATTATCATGGTTGTTTATTATAGCAATGCTCCATTTCTATAATTATGAAGTGTCGCAAGTCACCGCTGTTTATATTGAGAATAAATCGAACCATATATTATTCAATATTGTTCATAAATCAGTTTGTATTCCGTATTCGACAACTACATTAAGATTATGTCATCCTACAAGTCTTATTCTTGTCATTGATCTGTAATCAAAGTCACTATGATAAAATTATAAATAGCCTTAAGTAAATATAACAAATCAGAAGTACAACAAACAATCAATCTAGATGTGTTCTAGGTAGACCTTTCATTGAAATAGTATTAACGTATCTATGTCACATATGTTACATGTGAGTCATATACTGTATGTAGTTCAAGAACGATTTTCAAAATTTGTACGAGTATTTAAGTCGCAATATACGTTTAATTCAATTGAGGAAGAATTTTTCCATCTAGCTTTAAATTTGTTTACTATTAATCGGAATCAACAACTTATGCGTTATTTTTCGTAAAAGTGAAGAATCATTTCAAATTCCGTTATTTCGTATCATTTGCTCCATCGAGAGAACTTCATATTTTTTGTTTTGTCTACCAGACATTTGCTGTCAAATATGTCATGCATATTATCTTACTAAGTTATAATGTTATAACTGAGAATAGAAATTAGAAATGTGTCAAAGAGACAACAAAAATGAAAAAATTGTCAAGGCAAACAATAGGTCTTTAACACAGCGAGAACATCCAAACTCGAAGGCGAGCTTCAACTGGCCTCTAACCAAAAATTGTACTTTTTCTGTGAAAACACACGTAACACTCAAATATATAGGTACATATATGCTGGACAAAATATCATTCCAAATTTATCAAATATTTCAAATGTTATTTTTGCAATCTGATATCCTTTATAAATAAAAAACATGTTTAGATTTTATGTACATGTATTTAAAACTTACGTACATGTATTTAAAATTAACGTTCACTAAAAAAAAAAATTAGGTTACATGCATGTTTTTTTTTCACATGTACTTTATTCCAAAAAATTTAATTATAACTGTTTTGGTTTTTTTTTTTGTTATTAAGGAGTTTAATACATTTTAAGACTGTTATCTAACTTATTATTCATTCTAATTTGTCTATTTTTGATCATAATGTATATTCCTGTATATATGAATAAAATAAACTCGTGATTTAATTTTTAGGTTTTGTTTTTGATAACGTACAGTTGCCCATATTTCATGTTACATCAGACGAAATCAAATAAAATTGATATTATAGATATGTTAGGCAGAATGATTCTAACACTTTGATATTTACAACAAAATATTGTATATCTCGTTGTAATTTTGTTATGGAAGGGTTTTTTTCTTAATTTAGCTTATTGAATGTTTCAGAGCTCAGAGTGCGTCGTTGTTGCTGATCTCGAATATATATAATTTTTCATAGTCCACCTGAAGTCCCTTCCGTGTTGGATTTTATTGCTGGATTGACGACCGATAGTCTTGTGTTGTCTCTTTGTCACATTCCCCGTTTCCATTCTCAGTTCTAATTAAATTGGTATCGAAAGGTTTTATACGCATCGGACATAGAAACTCCTTGACCTACACATGTTATCGTCTAGTCGCGTTGATTATTTATAGATAAATATAAGTAAGTACATAAATCCGAAGTCTTTGTGTACAACAAGCTTAACCGATATGTATTCCGTGTTAAGCTTCGATAAAACTGTAACGAATGCATATATCAATAATATGAAAGTCACATCTGTTTGCTATTGACATGATTGAGTCAAACCAGATCTATATGTGTTTTATTCAAATAAAAAACCCTTGTTTATCATTATTACTGGAAATAGCTTGAAATAAATATAGTTTGATAAACTCGCAATAGATAACCGAATTGAAAATTGTAAACGCCAGAAGTGCAATGCACCTACGAAATGCTTATCAGTGACTTCGAGTCAAAAAATTGAAAGGACAATAAAAGTAGCTTTTTGTAGTTGAAGACCATTGAGGAGCATAAAACATGAATTGTTCCTAAATTTTGCAATTCACCATATGTTTCAAAATTTTTATTCTAATCAAAACGTACATTTTACGGATTTCCAAAGCATTGAATGTTCAGTTACAAAAGCACTTCGGATTGAGAGCATCGATTTTATGAATAAGCTCCCCATACCATTTCTTTCCTCATAGCAGTATTTTAAGTATTGATTCATTATACCCTGAAATACTTTATCTCAATTTGTGTACACATTTTTTAAATTTTTATTATGATTTGAATAATTAGTTATCAAAGGTATCAGGATAACGATTATAATTTAGTACGCCAGACGCGTGTTTCGTCTACATAATACTCATCAGTGACGCTCATATCAAAATATTTATAAGCCAAACAAGTCCAAAGTTGAAGAGCATTGAGGATCCAAAATTCCAATAAGAAAGTACATTAATAGTTTACCAAAGAACCAATATCCATACATCATTGTATTACATAACTACTGAGTATGAACCATCGATCAGTCGCTCACTGAAGGGGAGATGTTAGAGTTACATGGGAGGTAATGAAGTTGATATATGTAAAGCAACTTGGTTTCTTCATTAGCTTGAAAACGAGTAAATACAAGTCTCATTTTCGAAACGACATTTGACTTAAAACTGTAAAAAGATAAATTTGTATTCACTTTTATGAAAACTACGATGTATTATTTTGTTTTTACAATATATAATTCATAGCATTCCCTCCTTCATGTCCTAAATTCAAAATAATTTTATTAAAATAATTATTTTTGAAAGATAGAAAATTCTTTTATAAAGAAGATATTATAAATAAATCTGTTTACAAATATCCGCATGCGTATCTTTTAAAAGACAAAAGTACAATATGTATGGCAAAAGTTTGGACATGTCCGACAAAAATAATTTTAGTGCAAGTAAAATTGTTGACCCCATTTATTTCTAATTATATCACATGAAGGTTTTGTTTTTCTGATATATTGAAGTGTTAAGGTAAATCAAAGTTCGAGTGAAGATGTTCTTTAAGAAAAATAACCATTGCATGAAAACTGTATCGTATGCACTTAATAAGAATACACATTTTGGTAAAAGAATTTAAGTTTGTCTTCATCTGCTTATAATTTCTATTAAACTTTTTTTTTTGTTACACAAGTAATTATTTTTTTATTTACACTTTTATGAAATTTAACGATGTATTCTTGTTTTTACAATATCTAAATTAACAGCAGAAAAAAACGTTTTCCCTCTAAATTAAAAATAATTTTATTAAAATGAATTATTTTAAAGATAGATTCTTCTTTTATAACAAAGATACTATAAATCTTTTTACAAATATCCGCATGCATATCTTTTAAAAGACAAAAGTACAATATGTAAGTCAAAAGTAAAGACATGTTCGAAAAAAAAAGATTAAACAAAAATTGAAAACAACAAGTTTAATAATTTCTCGCGTCCTTCTGGATTTACCTTCATTCGGAACGCTCAAAGCCAAACATTTGAAATCTGAAGATGTATAATTCCGAAACCGTTGAAGAGCTATATGTCAAAAATACCTAAAATAAATAGCCATATTCATCTAAAGCCAACTTTGTCTGAGGGAGTTGAAACTTTAGTTTCTTAATCGTTTTATAATCTATAATTAGTTATAATTATTAAATTAGTCTTCATCTACTAATATTTTCTATCAAACTTTTTTTTTGTAAGATAAGTAATTATAAGTCGATTAACACGACCGTATATTAATTCTTTCCTTTTATTATGTAATTATTAAGAGACGAGGAGGATATAAAATCAAAGTAAGAAGACGTGGAAACTATTTAAATCATTTTTTTTCTGGTAGCATAATATTGTTTAAGTGTCTCGGATTTGAAGTTGAATTTCACTGAAATAACCTTCAGCAAACATGCAAGTGTTAAAGTACGTCATTTGGAAATTATTTATGACTGTGGTTTATCCTTGTTAAGTACGTGTATTTATCTCTTTTTCAATCCTTTCGTGTATTAATCATCAACGTTTTATGTTTCTATATGCGTAGTATTCTCCTTGTTACGTGATCAAGATAAATGGTAAACCTACTCATAATACTATAGTTAGGTTAGTGTATTTGTTGAGAAAAAATGAGAGAGAACAAAATAGGAATAAAACCACGGCGAATGAACGACTACAAATGACAGTTTAAATTTAGATTAGCATTACCTACCTGATACCTACATCAAAAACGTGTTTTTTTTTTATCGTGGCTCCATTAACAAATGAAATCTTGTTCGTGGAAAACCTCTCAGTAGGGGTATATAGACATGTCTTACATGAACCAACCGTAACATGCACATATATCTTTTAAGAGTGCGTCTTGAAAGATATGTATACATATCTTATGTTGCTTTTTCAGGCTCATCACTTAAGAAAATATGCAGGTCTTAGGGTGTAACAACACTAGTTCGGGCCCGTACAGAAATCACATACCAGAAGTAGTACATATTTAACACAAAATAGTACCTACGCATGAGTGTAACTTTCAAAATATGTAAAATATTTAGGTATTGTTGGCATCAAATGAAAGCTAAAGGACTGATGAGCATTGAACACATTTGGACTTGTACTTCAAAATATTAAAAAAAGCTGCACCAAATTTTAAAAAGAGGGTACATTTTCACTGTTTGTCAGATTTGAAGTACCTGTTTTGGTACATCCCAAGTTCCGGGAACCAGTTTTTTTCTTATATGGCATTAAAGGTATCATGTTGATTTTTTCAGTACAGGACACCATAAAGTGTTGCTTTGACATGCAATGATTACCACTTTATTTGAACTTAAAATGAAAGAGGTGTGCGTGCTTGAAACGGAGGAATTTAACATAGAAAGCAATGGGACCATGAATTAGTGGTGTAATTTCTTGACAATCAAAATATGGAGAGAGAGAAAAAAACACTTCCGAGAATATGATTTGGAATGCAGACTTAGTGCATACAATTGTTAGATAAATGAAGCCCCAAAATCATCATATACAATTTTGGATTTGTGGAAATAAATGAAAATCACTTAGTAAAATTAAAAGTAAATACATAGAACTTGGACACAAATTGTTTAAATTGTCCTTTGATGAATATATTGTGACACAGAGGCGGATTTAGGGGTAGGGCCTGGGACCCCCGTTTTGAGAACAAAAATTGGTTGCTTATATAGGAACTCACTGAAGCTTGAAGCAATCGGGGCCCCTCTTAAGCAGCCAGTGGGCCTCCACTTAAGAAAATTTCTTGATCCGACACTGAGACAAATGCTTGTTATCGACAAAAGTGTGGGAACATGAAATTCAGAAAGCATTTCTGAAGAATTACAATTAAAACAAAACCATTCTGAAGTCATATTTCTTATGATGCAATACCGAAATTTATAGGTGAATTGTTCTCCATATTTGTCATTGTTTGAATTTGAAATTTTTACTTGGTCAAGAGTGGTAATTTACCCTTTATAGTGTAGTAGATTAATATATCAAAGTATACACACAATTATAATAAATATCAATATGACATTAGAATAAGAGGAATTATATTGATCCTCTCATTGAGATTTCTCATTTGATATATTATCGTGGGAATCGATTAAAGAGCGTTTCCAATGTGAGAATGCCGTCATTACAATGACTAATTAAACAATCAGTGAATAACTCCACATATTTTTTCTTTATGCTATGGGAAAGGTGAGTATATGTTACGTTTCACATTCAGAAAAAGTGCAACGTCTTGCTAGAATATATATTCAATCCTGGCATTGCCTTGTCTTATTCTTTTTCTGTTTATAACATGTATAACAGGCCTAATCAATAACAAAAATAACAAAAATACGATATAATTGAAAAAGTGACAACTCTCTATTACCAATGTTATTTCAACTGATAGGGCGGAGCTTATGTTTTAACTTGCATACGGACAGTTTATTTGAAGATGTATGTGATAAGGATAATTGCCATTATAATTATTATTGCTTTCTAATCACCTACCAGTGTCACGAAACGCGTTCCATACATATACAAAAGAACTGAGTGTATGATATGGGACGAATAACTGGACATCTCATTGGTAAATGTATCCCAAAACTCCTGTCTATAGATTGACACGTCTTAAATACGCGAACTTCTTAAACCCCTCCAGATCAAGTGAAATAAATCTAGTAATACGAGAGAACAAATGATATACAAACCTGCAAAAAAGGTTACCGTACGGCTTTAAATATTGAACATTTACTTAATTATCAACAGATGCTGATGGTGTTCTACTAGATACAGTCTATGGAAGAAGCGATTCGATAAAAACTTTTCTTATATCAACGAGCGATATTGTCTTATATCAACGAGTTGCATTGTGGGAAATTTCAGACGAATGTTAGCATTTTTACTAAGAAAGGCAGATTTCTCGGCATAAAGTAATGACTCTTTTCTTAAAACATGGTGATATTTAACACGACATACGTTTGGTGTATAATTTCCATGAATTATTTTATGTAATAATAAGCAAGGTGTATTTAAACGAAAAAATGAATTGTTTAATAAATCAAACATAAATGCACAATTTATCATTTGTAGATGTACACATTCTGTAAATATCATGTAGCAAATTCAGTGGAATGCAATTGAGTTCAATTCAATTGTTTGCTAAGCCAAAATCACCTATAAGTCAAAGATACTGCTATATTTTAGTATATCAATGCGATATATGCGTTAAATCATAGCGATGATTTTTTAATATCAAACATTTATGACTGCGATACTTTTTTAATATAACTGCTATAATTTTCTAATATAAAATGAGTATGATGACACGTCACAATACATATCAAGAAAACTGCAAAGTACATAATTCACAAACTTAGATCATGACCAGTTTAATGTTTTAGGATCAATATCACTAAAATTTCGTAACTGTAACAAAATTAACGCTTACATGAACTTATCATTAGAAAATGTTGCTTAACCCTGTTGATAGTTGAAAGTGTTACTAACCTGTTCAGTCTATTGTTTTCATTCACATGGTTTAACCGACTAATTCTATTTAAAGAGATGATGTAAACGTCTTTTGACGTTAAAATTGTGTATATATCTTTTCTATATTTATAAATTTAGATCGTTCAGTTGGAGGAATAGAAAGCAGTAATTTATAAGGGGAAATTTTAAAGATTTATAGATATAAGAAGATGGTGCATGAGTTCGAATGAGACAACTTTCCATCAAATTAATAATTTGTTTTAAGTAAACCATTATAGATCAAAGTAGGGCCTTAAACACGGAGCCTTGGCTCACAACGAACACCACGCCATATAGGAACAAAAACATTACTAGTGTTAAACCATCCAAACAGAAAACCCAACGGTCTAATTTGTATAAAAAAAGGAGATTCAAAAGTACAGGTCAGATTTTGTCGAATTAATCTGAACGAGGACATCTTTGTCACAAGTTAGTTTCATTGTTATCAATAAAGAAAGTTTTCCATGCGTGCGTTGCGAGCATTTCGGATATACATTATTTCGTTTCGCTCATTATACAATTTGCGACATGTTATATATGTGAACAATCATTTTGATACTTAGCTATTTGATAACGACATTGTTTATTAAACCCTTATTTGATTAGCTTTGCTTCCAAAACCAACTGAGAAATTTGTAAGATATTTCCAAAAACAATTTGAATTTAAGCAATGGTCTTAAAACTGCTTAATATTTAGATACAATTATTACTAAGAAGTAAAATCACAAAAATACTGAACTCCGAGGAAAATTCAAAACAGAATGTCCCTTTTCAAATGGTGAAATCAAATGATAAAACACACCAAACAAATGGATAACAACTGTCATATTTCTGACTCGGTACTGGCATTTTCAAAATGGTGGATTGAACCTGGTTTTATAGCGTTTAAACTCTCCCGTGTATGACAGTCTCATCAAATTCTATCATATTTACAACGATGCGTGAACAAAACAGACATACTAGGTGAAATTGTCAAAATATGGGTACAGCAGTCTAATATTTTAAATACTAATAAGTACTCATATTGATATAACAAAAACACCGCTATGATATTTTAAAAGTATCGCATTGATATAAGAAATAATAGCATTTGTTTATGTATGTATATAAGAAAAACACAGCACTTCAAATTTTACACGGACATAAACTTTAGCTTCTAACTAACTTCTGAATGTATATTTAAACTCAACTGTTGTTTGTATTTGAATAATAAGTTTTAAAGTTAATATTCTCTTAATTTTTCGTTGACGAAAACAACATTTTCCGCATCGAATGTCTGCATATTTACAATTGATATTAGACAATATCGCTATGTGATATAGGAAAAGTTTTTATCGATACGCTTCTTCCATAGACTGAGATATAAAATGTCGATTTTTGTAAGTGTTCACTATAGAATTCGGAGTTAATCATTAACATCCAATGTATACAGACAGTAACATTCTCGTTATGATAGTATTTGAGTTGATTTCAAGGCACTCAATTGTCTTTTTTCAGTGATTTACTATTTGAGTACCCTGATGCGTTTGATAATTCATCGTTCTAATTTTTGCACGTGCTTACGTTTTTTCTTCGGAGATAGACATCTCATAAACAATACATATACCAACTCCTTTTGAACAGTAAAGACATAATATATAGCCATAATTAACATTGATTAAGTAGTTAAAGAAAAACAAGGTAGACATACTGCATTTTGTTTTATTTTAATATATGACATTGTTAGTATATGTCCGTGTTTCATTCTCATCTAACAGTATATTTTGATTTACTATGCCTTTCATGTTAACAATTATTTATATGCATACTACGTATACATATACTCCAAAGTATATAATATATAACACATCCAATAAACGATCAAAGATACTGAGTGTCCCACTTAAGGAATATGATTTATTACGACTGGATTTCGGAAAACTAAAATCGATGATTTCGATAAAACGTTCATTTGTCGGTCGTACAACTGGGTCAACGTATCTTCTAAACGTTTTCTTTTTTATTCTTTTTAGTGCATGTCCTCAGCTACGTTTTAGTATTAGTTTTGATAACGACAGTTTTTTTTTCAGCCTCTTCTAATATGTGATATCGATAATTTCCTGTTAATCTATTATCCATAAATGTTCAAATCATACAAAAAGCATACAAATTTATAATCTAAGGGACATATAGCCTTAGTTCTTCTTCCTTTAACACCCATTGATCACAACCACAGATAATAATCATACTAATAAATAACCAAAAAAAGTAAAATACAATACCACACGACAGAGCAAAGGGCTGGTTTCATAACAACCATTTAATAATATTTATCTGAAACAAATTACGAATCAGCTCGAAATGTCATCATATATATATTTCAATTAACACAATCATTTTAAATCAATCAATCTCTAAATGCATGATACAAAATATCAAATACTAGTAGCAAAATATCAAATACTAGTAGTAAAATATCAAATACTAGTAGTAAAATATCAAATACTAGTAGCATGGGTGTAAAAATTAACGTGAACTATCGAGTAGAAACTGTCGTACCGAATGATTTAACCGTCAAATCACACAAAACACTTAACCTTAAACGTCATCTATGGGCAAACAATTCAGAAGAAAATAATGTCATTCTAATTCATAAAATCAACCGACTGAAATTATATTTATATTTGGTACAACGTATTTTTAATTCCGAATATATTTAAAGGAATGGAAGATACCTAAGGGCAAGTTAATTTCATAGGTCGTTAACGAATATCAATGTTATGGGAAATAAAGAAAAATGACCAAATTGAATATCATCACAGGCTAATTCAGATTATTATTTTAAAAAAAAAGAGTCAGATAGTGTTCCGAAAAAAGACAAATATGGCGAAAAGACATGAAATTAGGAAATATCCGTTGCTTTATTAAATCTTATTAAGAATGTAGTTGAAATAGATAACCTACTGACACTGATCATAGATAAACTATAAATAAATTTTGATGAGCATGCATTTAGTTAATAATAATCAGCTTGTAAATATATGATTAAATATTGAATCTATATTTAATGATACGACGTACAAATGTAGATCAAGAACTTTCAGATGGTCCTTGTGTCTGTGAAATAAGTCAGTGATAAGTATGCTTGGTTAAAGAAGATTTGGAAAAGTGTTGTTCCTTTAGAAATATAGAAGTACAATTGAATATGTATATATTGCAGGGGATTGTCACACAAATATAGCCGAGCAATTCATCTTCATATATTGTACTAGACAATTTCAAATTTTGTTTATCAACTATATAGCTACTAAGGTTAGATGACTATTATTCATAAGCCGTTGTTGTGTTCATGCTGCAAAATCATTCGTTCTCTGCATAGTGTTTTGTTTGTCTTTGCGTTTCCTTACTTTTTGTATCAATTGTGTTCTACCATTATCTAACATGTTAGTGTGCCTTATTGGCAATAGAGTGGTTTTGTTTGTAAGAGAAATCTAATCCGATTTGTATGACCTTAAGATTAACATGTACATAAATTTTAATTCTTACTATATGCAATGAACCTCAAACCCATATCAAATTATTTAAGAACCGGAAACATAGTGTAGATGATTCTACAAACCCTAATATAGCGGTTTTCTATTATTTTAAAATTGTCAAAAACTTGATCGTCCAACTATATTTAATGAAAACAAACCAAATTTCAATATTTTTTGATTTTTTTTAGAACCGAGAAAAACATATTGCACAAATGTGTCGACAAAATATACTACATACAAAACACTATCGATATATCACTTGCTCTGAGAGATGAGCCTCCCTCAACTAAGAAAGTTGTTATTTTAAAATTTAAAAGCATGAAGACGTGTTTCATTGGATTTATAGGGTTTCCTTGTTTTGTCATTAAGTGCCAGTCTGCCTAAGAATCAGCAGTGGTGAAAACATGACCAAAAAACCCCATTCAATTTGACATTAATTTTAGTTCATAATATGTAGTTATGCACAAAAATAACATTCATTTCTGTTTTCTGCTCTGGTAATAGAAGATACAATTTGGTTGAAATGCACTAGAAATTAACGAATAAGGGGAGATAATTCTGTAATTTGCTATCATTCTTACCAATTTTCTAACCAAGTTATTTGATATTACCAGACACACACAAACGAAAGACTAATACTTTTTTAAATCAGGATGATGGTTAGTATTAAATAGCATGATTAGCTCGGTGGGTTTTTTCTTATCATGTTTTAATTTTTACCTAAATTGCCTGATTCTTACAAAGACTGGCACTTAATACTAACACAAACTATTATAATTTATAAGATTGTTTCTCTGAAATCGCAAGGTCGTTTAGACTTTTTTTTGTTAATAAGAAAGAAATAATAGATTGAAAATTGAAAATTGAAAACACAAGTTTTACCTCCACACATTATATATGTAACAGATAAGTTGTTGAAACTCGTATGGGTCCTTTGGGATATCTACCGTAAATCGCGATTACATATTTTATTTAGAATAATGGTGTTTATATTCCCAGTATTCAAGGCGAGGTAACTCTGGAGGAATTGTAAGTGAAACAATAAACCCTATGCCAGTCTGCAGCGATCTGCAAATCAATTAAATGTGCAGAAATAAGTCAAACCTATGGCAATATTTTTTAACTCAAATGTTTTGTTTATGATATTATCTGATTGCACACTCTCTTTTTCTACAATATTCCTACTCATTACATCACTTGACAGTAGATACTTTGGCTGAAATTTTGTTGAGAGAGATATTTGTGTATGCTATCTGGCCTAGTGTATAATAATAATGATTATAAATGGCAGAACCTCGTTTAGTTTTCATACAATTCAAAATTGTATGTCTATCCATGTATTTCCACTAAATATTCAAGAAACAGGTGTATTTTCTCGTTAAGACTTAATTTTTGCCCAATATTGAATAGGCACACTACACATCCAAACGTTCAAAGCATATATCTCCAGATAACCAGATTTTTCGCAAATATTTGCAATCTCGTTGTTAATGGTTTTTAACTTTTTTCACTCGATATGACCTTCCAATGTGTTTTATTCGAGCGCAACTAATGAGTGTTTGAACGACGAACCGCGCCCATGGCGTACTAAATTGTAAGTCTCATATTTATTAATTTCTTTTAAGAAAAAAAATAGTGCATCGAATAATGTTTCTCTATAAGGAGATATACAATGCTTTTTCTGTGTTAAATTGTTTTTTTGTAAAAACATTTATAGAGTAGGGGTTATCCTTGTGTTTGGTAAAGATCTAGTATACTCATTATTGTGTATTTCAAACTTTGAGAAAATCAAACATGGGAAGATTGATGAGTTTATTTCATATTTTGTTTTTTCGGCTTTCTGATTGATATTCATTTTCGTCGGAAAGCAGCATGTGAAATACCTTTTATTGAAATAACAGCACCAACGATCAATTCATCTTAATCATGCAGATTCAAAAACACATAATTGCAATGATAATAGACGACTGTCATGACTGTTACACGGGTATAAATAACATACAGTGAATAAAAGATGACCATCTAACTTTGTAATGTTATTATATATAATTATATAATTGGTATACATTATCAGCCATGTATAAGATGATCACCATGCTTTAGTGTACGTGTATAAGGTACACAATCGTCCGTTGATAAGAAAAGGTGGTAAACTATGGAACTTATTTTAGTAGGTAAGTCTATATTAATATGTTCACAGTTACATATAAAATACCATCTGCTTGTACCACAACTAGTGAATTGTGTTCGTATCTGTGTGTATGCTTATAAAAATGTCAATAAGATACCAAGGGGCTATCAAAAAGAATAAGTCAAGGAAAAGTTTACGCCAGGAAAAACCGACGACAAAACTAATTTTGTTTTTAGGATGTTTTTTGCAATGTCATATACCCAATACATATGTTCTATCCTTTAAACACATTTTGTCAATTTTCAGAAGCAATAATTCTGAACTGTTTGACAGTTTTATATTCTTACCATGTTAACGTTATAAAAGAGAGACAAAATATACCAAAGAGACATTCAAACTCATAAGTCAAATACAAACTGATAATGCCAAGGGAAAAAAGAAAAAGACCATAAGACAAACAATAGTATATACAAAAATACAATATAAAAAACGAAAGACTGAACAACATGAATCCCACCTAAAATCAGGTGTTTCGAAAGAGAAATCCGATCGTGTGCCACATGTGGGACCCGTCGTCATGTTCAAGTAAGTACAAACCAGTTGATATATCTTATTTACCAGATCACAATCGGGAAAAAGAGAACAGGTCTGTGAAAAAGGTATTCCATAACGATCAATTTCTTACTTTATTTGGCCTTTTTAACTATTTGAATTCGAGCAAGCGTCACTGATGAGCCTTGGTTAGACGAAACGCGCTGCGCTTGTGGCGTAGATAATTTATATCTTGGTATATATGGTGAGTTAATGGAATGTTTAGAACATGTTATTTGAGACTCACTTTCGCTAATACAAATAAACATGTTATTGTTTCTATCAATCGTGTTTTCTTTTAGTTATTCTTATTCATTTTTTACTAAATCTAAACAATCAATTCAATATTTACGTAAACAGAGCACATTGTATACCTCACGATCACATTTGCTTCTCTTATAGGTATTGCAATATCCTTCGCAGATGCCTTCCTTCGTAAGTTTAATACAAAAACAACGGGCCTTTGGTTGAAATTGAAAAATAAAAAAGCACCCTTTCACTAATAACAGTGAGTTTTATATCAACAGACAGAGAAAAATACAGTTTCAAAATCACAACTGTGGCACAGAAAACTAAACATTACCCATTCAGAACATCAGCAATAATCGTTTTGATCATAATTCGTCAAAAGCTAGATATTTCATGCAAAAAATAATCATAGAGACAAACACTGAAGGAGTAGAATGTTTTTAAATGAGTGTGACAGGAAGCTTCAACAGAGTAAGAGTCTGTTCTTTACACCAACCGCCATTCGATCGAACTCATATTAAGTAAAAATATCACAATCGGTCAAATAATATTTCAGACGACTATTTTAGCATCTTTAATTATAAGACCGTGCTAACTGGATTGTTTTTTATTGTATACATATACAGAGACAAAGAATGTTTGGTTATTTGATATTTTAAATTTAATAATATAAAGATAATTTCCTCTGAATTTTGTTCAATGTTGCATATCAGTGTTTCCTTTTTAGTTGATTCTATCAAAGGCACAAATATCAATACATGTAAAGATGATCCTAGAGTTGTATGTATCGCATCCGTATGTAATGGTGTGTTACAGTCCTATTGTCCTTTAACTTGTAAACTATGCAGTAAGTTTTACATATAAAGCTTCTGGATGCTTTGTAACATCATGTTGTACATACAAATGATAGCAGGAATTATAAAAAAAAATAATGGATTTTACAGTATGATTTTGTTTACTTAAACCAAAACATTTCTGAACAAAATATGTGTGCATGCATAGAACAAAACGAAAAAAACGCATGGTCCAGATAACTATAAACATATTCATGTGGGGTAAAATCAGACACATCATAAAAACTGAAGTCTGCACAGTCTTGCTACCGACAGGATAAGCACTTAATAGGATACGGAAATGTAACAGGACATATATAGTTTTTATATAAGGAAAGTTAGAAAATATAGTCTTAGCTGGTCTGAGGTACTGCCAGTCATAAATGTAACTCGATCCGAAATAATGCAGGATTCATAAAATCTACTTATAAACATTATTTGAATCGGCAGTTCATTTAGGAAAATAAGTTTTAACTAACCCATGGATGCCAAAACCATTTTAAATGCAATAACTAGTATATCACTTCATTAACCGTTCCTGTGAAAATAAATCCATCTTTTTTTAACTCACCTGGCCCGAAGGGCCAAGTGAGCTTTTCTCATCACTTGGCGTCCGGCGTCCGTCGTCTGTCGTCCGTCGTCCGTCGTCCGGCGTCGTTAACTTTTACAAAAATCTTCTCCTCTGAAACTACTGGGCCAAATTTAACCAAACTTTGCCACAATCATCATTGGGGTATCTAGTTTAAAAAATGTGTCCGATGACCCACAGCTAAAAATAGAACATAGGGGTAAAATGCAGTTTTTGGCTTATAACTCAAAAACCAAAGCATTAAGAGCAAAACTGACAGGGGTAATATTGTTCATCAGGTCAAGATCTATCTGCCCTGAAATTTTCAGATGAATCGGACAACCCGTTGTTGGGTTGCTGCCCCTGAATTGGTAATTTTAAGGCAATTTTGCTGTTTTTGGTTATTATCTTGAATATTATTATAGATAGAGATAAACTGTAATCAGCAATAATGTTCAGCAAAGTAAGATTAACAAATAAATCAACATGACCGAAATGGTCAGTTGACCCCTTTAGGAGTTATTGCCCTTTATAGTCAATTTTTAACCATTTTTTGTAAATCTTAGTAATCTTTTACAAAAATCTTCTTCTCTGAAACTACTGGGCCAAATTGAACCAAACTTGGCCACAATCATTATTTGGGTATCTAGTTTAAAAAATGTGTGGCGTGACCCGGCCAACCAACCAAGATGGCCACCACAGCTAAAAATAGAACATAGGGGTAAAATGCAGTTTTTGGCTTATAACTCAAAAACCAAAGCATTTAGAGCAAATCTGACATGCGGTAAAAGTGTTTATCAGGTCAAGATCTATCTGTCTTGAAATTTTCAGATGAATCGGACAACCTGTTGTTGGGTTGCTGCCCCTAAATTGGTAATTTTAAGGAAATTTTACTGTTTTTGGTTATTATCTTGAACAATTATTATAGATGGAGATAAACTTTAAACAGCAATAATGTACAGCAAAGTAAGATTTACAAATAAGTCAACATGACTGAAATGGTCAATTGACCCCCTAAGGAGTTATTGTCCTTTATTGTCAATTTTTAACAATTTTTATAAAATTTGTAAATTTTTACAAACATTTTTTACTGAAACTACTGGGCCAAGTTCATTATAGATAGAGATAATTGTAAGCAGCAAGAATGCTCAGTAAAGTAAGATGTACAAACACATTATCATCACCAAAACACAATTTTGTCATGAATCCATCTTCTTCCTTTGTTTAATATTCACATAGACCAAGGTGAGCGACACAGGCTCTTTAGAGCCTCTAGTTTTATTTGTAACACACCGATTAAGTCCTTAAATATTTATTGCTACTAGAACTTTCTTACAAATTGACGAAAGGTACGTTTGCTTGACGAATCATACGTAAGACTCGTTTTAGGGATCCTTTATTTTGACATATTTAAATAATAGTCGTGGTACTTCAGACAATTATCGTACATGCAACGACACTTATTAAATTGGATTTTTCCTGAGATATATTTTGGATTTCTAGACGTACGATAGGTTAGAATATGATTATTGATACCATCAGGTCAGAGGAGATAACACTACAAAATATTCTAAATATGGAGTAGACAGACGAAAAAAATGCCCTAGAAGACAAAAAACCGGCCCCTCCCCCTCTTCAATATTACAATGTTGCAATGTTTAACCTAAGAAAATGTCAAAACACAAATACTTCCTAGATTCAAAAACGCTCAAAATAATAAAATAAAAAAAGATGATCTTCATACTATGCCATATGCTGGTGCTCGTTTTATAACTTTTGAATAATCGCCTTTCCCCTGGTAATATCCATTGCCCCATATATATATGATACACCGGAGAAATGGAACGATTATTTTAGCGTAGAACTGCGTTTTGCCTATAGTCCTGAACATTCATGAAATATTAGCCACTGGACGATAAGTGACAACTACGCGGCTATTTTCAAAACATGTGTACTGTTAAATCGTCATTACAAAATCCACAATATATATGGTGCAAAATTGTAGATTTATTTTCTTGATATACAAAGTCTTTTTTTCTAGATTTATTCAACATTACTTTTTAAAAACATTGTAGCATCATTTTTTTTTTTAGCAAATCTCGATATCCCACTTTGACCATGTTGACAATTTGCTGAAAGTGAACTGTCACAAGTAAAAATAAATGTGAATCTTGTCGTTAAATTTAGACTAACGTACTTCAATAATGTCATTGAAATGTTAATCGTGAATCTCGTGTTTAAAAAATTCCCGCGGAAATGTGTGTACTCGTGGTTTACGTAAGTAACGTATCGGACGTAAGTGTATTTGACACTATATTTATCTGTTTGATTATATTAAAATCGTGTATTATTTGCGATAGTATTATTTTTTTTAAAATAAACTTGATTTAGAAAAGAATGCTGTTTTACTGGATAAAGCAAAGACTCTTTTAACTGTTGTTGTAGAAATGAAATACGTGCTGCCTTTACGTTCGTTCGTACCTTTCGTCAATTTGTAAGAAAGCTCTACTAGGACACAATTTAAATGTATATTTATTTAGCTTTTAGTGAAATTTATTTAAAGAACTATTTATCTAAAACTTAAAGAACATTGATTGATTTACGCATTTCAAGAGAGAAAGTTGCATTTGTTTTTAAAATGAGTGTTGTTGGGTTTTTTATTCAAATCTAAGTTTAGTGTAACAAACACGTGTATTACATTGTATCTATTACCTTCTGTAAACCAACTTATTTTCGCGAGCGATTTATTTTCGCGTAAAGATAAATAACACGAAAATAAATCGTCGCGAATGATTAAAACTTGAATCTTTCCTTATTTAATTGTATCAAGTAAATAAAAAATTCGCGAAAATAAATAGCCGAGAAGTGGACTAGAAAGGATAAAACGCGAAATAAAGTATGCGCGAATATAAGTTGGTTTAAAGTATCTTAAACAATGTTGTTTGGAGAGTAACATTTTAACTGAAGGTCCGATAACTGCTGTTCAACACTGCTCTGACAATAAACTAGTCCATTGTCACCAAGATGGTGTGTGTGAAGACAAAATCCTACAAGTGCAGTGCCCGGTAACTTGTGGTTTATGTCAAGGTTAGTGACACATTTTATCTTGTCTCTGTACATCTTTGCAGTTTAGGGAAAATAATTTATAAAATTTATGATAAAAAAACCATCAAAACATCAATTATCAATTTATTATCTTCTTCTTCGTCATGTCATGTCGAAACTTTATTTATTTCAAAATTTGTATTTGAAACAATTTTTTTTTCATCATCGGCTTTCGGCAATCTATCTAAATCAAAGTGAAAAAAGTTCAATAACAAGTACCAAATTCGTAATGTGATAATTATGTACTTTGCTTTTAACAATTGCTCCCAAACTTATTCATGTGTTATTAGCAACAACTTCTCCTTTCATCCCAGAATCTTTTACTATTACTCCTTTATTACTAGTTGTTTAACCTTGTTTAGATGATCCACGATAGTTTACTGGTTTGTGTGTAGTTTAGGTAACTAATACATAGTAGGGACCTTCAAATGATAAAACGAGACCTTAAGCTGTGATGTGGTTATGACATGATAGGTTACGATATGAACTTTTGTGGGGCGCATGGACTTGAATGTAGATCAAATTAAAATGTCATTATCAAGAACGTCCCAGTAGTATTTACGTTATTCCAATACTACATTGATTTCTGCTTTGTCGACCTGTACAAACACAAACCGCTTGTTTCTCTCTCTCAATATTTAACACTATAAGCTATTGGGGAAATCTGAATTCAGAATATGTACGACATGTATTATTTACGACAAACCGCTACCACGTTATTGTCTGCTTTGTCGGACTGTACAAACACATATCGCTTTGAAAGTTCTTGATTTTTTTTTCTTATTCTGGAAATAGGTGTTAATGTACTCTTTCATTTATTTCTGATTTTTTTTTTTTTTTTTCAAAATGCAATATTTGAAAATCCAGGACATTCATATATTTATTTAAATACAAATCAAGATAATATAAGCCCGGTTTCTCTAATGAGTGTTTTGCAAGTGGTTTGGATGCATTGGCTATTTAATTAACATTAAATTATGTATCAATAGTATTCTGGAAAAAGTGTTTTGTGTACTCATTTATTAATTTCTGAATTATTTTCAAAATGTGATATTCGAATATATATTCAAAACCAATCATACATTTATAATTACATTAGATGTATGTTTCATTATGATAATTTATTCTGATTGACTAACTGTACATCACGTGTTATTCCGTAAGCAATTGCATTGCTCAATAAAACTTTTCATTGATGATAACACGTGGTCCCACAATAAAGTGCACAGGTGAATTAAATAAAACAATAACAAAATTCGTGTTTTCATGATCATTGCTAACAAAATGTAATTATAAGTATTTAATGCTTCTTTTTGTAACGTCATAGGGTTGTAAAAGCGTTGACCGTGCGCACATTTTTAGTATGAAGCGCTTCATACAAAATGTACTTCGGTCAACGCTTTTACACCCCAAATGAAGTTACAAAAAGAAGCATTCAATTCTTAAATAAAAACAGGAATCAAGAGATTAAATGCCTTGTTTCTTGAATGAGTGTTTTACTAGTAGTTTGGATGCATTAGATTTTTTAATTAAATTAAATAACGTATCAATAATATTAAGTTTGTTATGTAACAATTATGTACTATATTTAAACAATTGTTTCAAATATTATTAGCAACAACTTCTACTTCAATCCCAACAACTTATGTACCAACTACCTCTACAGAATCTATTCCAATGACCCCTTCACCAGTTGTTCAACCTTGTTTAGATGATCCACACGTCACCTGTGATACCTCTATATGTGACGGTGCTTTAAAACGGTTCTGTCCAGCTACTTGTAATACATGTAGTAAGTATTAGTAAAAAAACTTTCTAACTTCAAAAAGGGTATCGGGTATTTTTTTTTTAACCTGATTCAATATATGTTGAAGTTTTCTTTAGGTTTTGATCGATATGAATTATTTGTCTGTTCTTTAAAAATATAAGGCATTGGTGAAATCTGGATCCAGAATATTTCATTTTGTCATCTGCTTTGCCAGATTATTTTTCCCCTTTTGAAGTTAAATGGTTGTTCCCTAACAACTATATAGCAGAATATTTTATGAATGGTACTATTAAAGATTTGATTGGTTAGTTTTTTTATCCACTCATAACATAAATGCATCCAAGCATATTACATGACCAGATCCGTTTATTACTAATAACATCGAATACACAGTACCCTGAAAGAACAAATAGTGTAATTCTATGCTTTGCTGGTGTTATTTTTATTACAGGACCAATTACCTCCCTTGCACCCTGTTTTGATGATCCGTCAATAAATTGTCACAAATCAGCTTGCTCTCACCTTGTACTGAAAGATTATTGCAAGGCAACGTGCGGTTTATGTTCAGGTAAGACAATTTTATTAACTTGGATGTCAAATTTCATATGTTACTTTTGTACACACTAGAAGATGCCCGCGAAATCACGGTACATTTGAGCAAGTGTTGAAACAAAGAGTTTTCAAATTTCGCGGGCAGTACATCGAAAGAGCAGGGCGCGAAAGCGTAAAATACACGGACCGATAACAGTCTCTTTTTACAAAAAAAAAATGCGTTTTCTGTGGAAAGAAGATTGTTTCAAGGATACACTGTATCACAAAATTCCGACTATATATGGTTTCAGAGATGCAGTCTCTTCCTTTCGACGTTTCGATATTGAAATGATCAGAGCGACATAAAGCTGAATTCCCCATAGATGTTTCTCGTCCAAGATTGAACGACAAATACCATTTGTAATGACTTTTGAACAACGAAGTTTCACCATGACACCATGTCACGCTCACACTATTACATTTTCATGTTTTATTAAATTTTAATCAAATCCATAATTTGGCATACTATATGTAATACCCAAAACGTTCTAGTTGATGTGAACAAATCTGTACATATTGGACAGATTATGTGTTCTAGTCAATCAAATCTGATCCATGTTGTTTCATTTTGAGAATGTATACACACTGAACAATGCTACACTTAAAAAATAATCAGTTCAACACTGTCAATTAAATAAGACATGAAAACATGTGTCAGTTAGTTCAGATGAACGAAAATACGATATATCTGTCTGTTTCGCAAATTTATTGTTGTTTATACATGTGTAACCTGTTTCATACTCTTTATATCTCTACCACTTTAACAGATTTTTCAATGACTTTAGCAATCAAACATTTATTTTTATACAAGGACTAACTGTGAAAGTTATTCAAGTTTTCCACCCAGTCACCACAGAAGCAACTACTACAGAAACCAACACAGGTTAGCATTTGTCTGTATTATTTATTTTCAACATTGTTATAAAGCGGGGGGTTTGGCTAACCATTTAACCAGGTCCAATCCACCATTTTGTCCTGAGATGGCCTGTCAGGAATATGGAATTTGGTGCGCTTCGGTGTTCCTGTTGTTCTTCTGTTTTTATTTGTGATCACGATTTATTCCCCTCAATCGATTTATGAATTAATCTAAATGACCGGTATAGTAGTGTTGCCTTTATTTACTGACGCTATTCTAGATGTTCTCTCTGTTTTGCTTAATAATCTGTAAACAACCCTGTGTTGTGCAATACAATTTTATGCTAACATATGATAATCAAAGATATTATTTAATATATAATTATTTAACGCAACTCCATTTTTTGTTTGTTTGTTTTTTTGTTTTTTTGTTTTGTTTTTTTTTTATTTTGAAATCATGATTTCGACTGTTCCATTAGTTAATCATCATATCTGTGAAGCAATATTCCAGCAGCGCCTGTATAAATAATAAATATCTTAAAGTTAGTACGATATTTCTGGGCTTTTTTTACCTGTCCTTAATTTACTGATTAATGATTAGTACTTACACATAATTTATTGCATCAAGGATTCTTTAAGTTTAAGTCATTCCTGTGATATAATATAAGCTCACTTGCTTTTGTTATTCATGTTATTCGTCTTTCGTTCTTTTTCTTTAATGCCATAAATTATCGACAATTTTACAAGAGGAAAAATTAATTATTATTGCTAAATTATATATTTCAGCAACCTCAAGACAATCCACCAGTGTGTCAACTTCGTGTAAGGACGATACAAGGTTCACATGTAATAGATACGCATGTAGTGGAGTATTATCAACATTCTGTCCTTTTACTTGCAACGCTTGTGGTACGAAATTTTATGCTGTAAACCACCTTATATTTTGGAGGGATTTATTAACATTCGCGTCTTTCGCGAGTAGTTAAAAAAAACGCATACATATGTAAAACTTGGATTGTTCTTATTCAACTACTTCAAGGTCACTGATTTGAAAATCGCGTATCAATTCTCTGCGAAAAGGGCTAAAAAGTTTGTACGCGAAATAAAGCGACAATAAGGTTGATAACATCATGTAACCTGATTGAATGTTTGTGTTGTCTCTTGCATTTTGTGATTTAAAAATATGATGTAGCATATACATGTTAACTATGCTGTGAAATTTACCTTGCGTTGTTACAAGATGATGCTGCTGAAAATTTTGAAATTTTGTAAACTGCGAGTTATATTCTGAATGTACTATTTGTTGAAATGACATATATTCAAATTCTTGTATTTTTTTTTATTTTTTTTTTTGTTATTATCATTTTAAGTTATGTTACAGGTTAAACCGTTTCACAAATGATATCGGATATGTGCCTTGCGTCGTAACTACAAACCCCTTCTCTTTCATAAATTTGACCTACATTGTACCGAATGAAACTATATACCGGGTTTGTTATCACATAAGCAAAACGACGGGTGCCCCATGTGAAGCAGGATCTGCTTACCCTTCCGGAGCACCTGAGATAGGCCCTAGTTTTTGGTGGGGTTCATGTTGTTTATTCTTTAGTTTTCTATGTTATGTCATGTGTACTATTGTTTGTCTGTTTGTCCTTTTCATTTTTAGCCATGGCGTTGTCAGTTTATTTTCTATTTATGAGTTTGACTGTCCTTTTGGTATCTTTTATCCCTTAATACTATTCATTTTAAATTTAATAACATAAAGCAAACAATTAGTTATCAACTTATCATTTCACATTTAATGAATTTTCGTATTACATACCAAATTATGTTATATTTATTGGGCAATTTTGGAAGGTTCTTTAGAACCAGATATTTCTATGCTGAGTCGTCTTTTATGATGCATTTTAAAACTTTAAATATAAAAAGGTAGTGTTACTTTACAAGCTTTAGAGAAAAATCAATTAAAGATTATTGAAAGTATGTTTCTTGACTTTTGTCCGATATAATGCGAGAAAATATTGTCACTTGCCTTTGGAAATAAGTGACACGTTTCTTAGCCAATACCGAATCCATCACGGGATTAGCAATGATTATGACAGAAAGAAATTGTCATCTTCTGTTTCAGTTGAAAAAGAGAGTCACAAATCTAAGCTTTTACTCTCTACTTTTTTTGCAAATTATCTCCTAAACATGATATAATTAACAAAAACAATATAAAAATGTCATACTGAAAATTAAGAAATATAAACGATTTATGCTCCAATAGAAATATTAACAATAGAAGAAATTTTAACCACACTATTTACAGGACTTATTTCATTGCTACCTTACAGTTTGCAAAACAGATTTTTTTATTATTTGGGAAGATTTCTTTCTGTTTTTTAATAGTTTGAGATTAAAACAATCATAATGTAAGTGTTAACTCCCTTGTTTTAACAAATTTGTTTCATGTTATTAAATCACATCAGATATTTCTTTCAGGTAATGGAATTTCCACTCTCGGTGCTTTAACTAAAAGCAGTAAGTATAATAATATTATGATTAAATTGAATACTGAAGGTATTTTATATCTTAATATGCAGCGTACCTTAATTATGTTGATTTTAAAACTTTGTCACTAAATTTAACAGTAAAATTTAAAGTATAAAGATGGATTTGCAACAATTTGTCGAAACAGTGTACGTAAACATGGTTTAAATATATACATGAACATACATCGATATTTGTCGAATATTGCCTAAAGATGTAAAAATTAAAATGTGGCTTTTACTATTCAATTCAAATTACAGGAACATTAGAGCTTCTAGTATTGGAAAAAAACATTTCATTTCATTCAAAAAAAATTTAGACCAAACAAAGTCATTACTTTTGTCTGATTTTTTTTCTCTGAAATCTAAGAACTGATTCTTCAAAATGTTCTAAATGATAACATTAACTATGGAAAGGATCTTAACATTTTCTTTCAGTCTCTTCTACCTCAGAACATACGTGTAACAAATTTGGGTTACTGATGGATTTAGCTTTTGGAATGAATATTGTAAATCAAAATGCGAGAAAATGTGTGGGTAAATCGGCTGATGCAGTATTATTGAAACGTTGTTCCACGCCAAGCTCTACTAAATGGACAAAAGGGGTACAGGTAAGAGGATGCAAAATATGCAATTCAAACGTAAAATTAACATACACAAGTCATCTTCGCAAGAAATACATGTAAGACGAAAAAGGATAAAGGATGCTCCGAATGAGACTGAGCAAAACGAACCCCACAACAGCTACCTCTAGAAAATGATTGCATGTTTACCCTCTCACGTGGCTCGGTACTTATACATCCCGTCAATGTGTTTGTATTATCTTTCATTTTTGCTGGTGTGTTTTGTATATGCGACTTTGTGTGTTTCTTTGGTTCTTATAACGCGACTCTGTACTGTAAAAAATCCTTTCATTATGTTATTGTTCTATTATGAATTAGAAAATATTTTTAACGGCAAGAAACAAAATTTATTTGATCGCGTAGTGGTATTAACCATTTGTGGATTCTTCGAAATTCTAAAGAACTTCTTGACAATTTTAAATCTCGGTCCATTTCTGATATTAATTCTAACATACTTTTGATTTTTAACCCTGTATGCCAACATTCCCCATGTGAAATTATAAAATTGTTTTGTAGAATAATTGAACGATAAAATTTCTTCCTATTTGACGTATAAATTTTCTGACGTCACACACGCGAAGCAATGAATGTGTTTTTAATTTGATAGATGCTTTTGTATTTTGTTTGTAAAATTGTTTGTTTCAAGATTGTAACACAGTGATGACTGCTGTATTCATATTTCGACAATTTAACGGAATTTAATGAGACTGTCGTACTGTGAGAGCTTTAGCGCTATAAAACCAGGTTCAATCCACCATTTTCTACATTTGAAAATGCCTGTACCAAGTCAGGAATATGACAGTTGTTACCCATTCGTTTGATGTGTTTGATGTGTTTTGTCAATTGATTTGCCATATGATTAGAGACTTTCCGATTTAATTTTTCTCGGAGTTCAGTATTTTTTGTGATTTCTTTTTTTTTGTAGCAAATAATTAAAATCCGATAGTGGTAGGGACTTCTCAATCGATCTTTAGTTTTTCTGTACGGTTTTGTGGCATTTGTCATGTACATTTATATTCTGCATTTGTTTCGAGGCGTATGTTTTCGTGGTATTTGAATGTTCACCCTTTCTTCTAGCCACAATAAAGCATCTTAACATATGCAACTCTTTTGTTTTATTTTGTTTATAATTTGATATATTGTGGCTGCATATGACATGTCATACTGCAATATCATTTTTGCATGTAAACAAATGCTTATTCAATATCCCGATTCACCTTGTGACAGAGACTAAATAAAGAACATGTACATAGATTTTGGAATTGACAGATATGATATCATGGAAATCAGTCATCTTTGTCTTAAGGAATCATTACCCTAGTTTAAATGGGAGTATATGATTAATCTCGTCATAAAAACAACCGGAATTAAAAATTTGTGCGCCAGACGCGCGTTTTGTCTATAAAAGAATCATCGGTGACGCCCCAATAAAAAGGTAAAAATGTTCGAGATGAGGGTCATTTGGGACCCAAATGTCAGGAGGTTGTGCAAAAAAGGCTAGAGTATTATATTTATGAGGGAAAAAATACATAGAATTTTGAGAGAGAAAAAAGTGGTGTAAACAAATATTTATAATCATGACCATACCATGCATGTCAGCAGAAACGTGCAGACTACTCGGCTGGTGATCCCCTTGGGAAGGACACCAGAATTTCAGAGTAGTCATACATTAACACATAGATACCAGAATTGAAATGTTGTACGCAGTTGAAGAATACTGAAATGTAAAGGCATACAATTAGCTCTTTTAAGAATTGCCATTCCAAACGACGCTATGGAAAAGAAACATAGGATGTTGGGCGAATGATAGCCTTCGTCATCATTACCTGAGAGAATTGGAACATTGTTTTAAAAGAATTCTTCTTATTAGATAGCATATGTCGTTAAACGTTTCCCGTTTAAAGATAAAGAGACGTAGTTGCCAAAGTTCAAAGAAGTGTCAGTCGGCAATTGTATTTGTATTCGCGTGCTGTTAACATCTCCACAAATTTGCCTATAAATTTTCCTTTGTAGGTTTTAAGTATTTGTAATACAATTACACCTTATTCCCCTGTAGCCGTATGGAAAGGCAATAATTTGACCGATGTAGCTGGTGTTGTTGTTTCCTGTCAAAATGGACGGATAGAGGTACGTTTGAAATAATCAAGGAGAGTTTGGGACGACATGTGTTTAATATGTGACCCGCTTCATATCCATATGCATTGTGGATGTTAAAAAAAGAGAGAACCAATGGTTGTCCTTTAGTATCTTTTTAATCATTATAAATTGTCATTTTTTCGTGTAGATCAATACTTCGGTCGTTAACTAAGTAAAAGTAAAATCGGTAGGTTTCTCAATATATTTATATCTTAGCGTTGAAATTATATGTATGCAATACCAATGACTTCTGAGTTTGAATCCTAGAAGGCCTAAATTGTAAGTCTAAAAAAAGAGAGTTACCCAAGGGACATTCAAAAGTCGAAAACAAACTGACAATGCAATGGCAAATAAAGGAAACAGTAGTATACCGCTGTTCAAACTCATAAATCCATGGACAAAAACAAATCTGGGTAACAAACTAAAACTAAAGGAAACGCATAAATATAAGAGAAGAACAACGACACAACACTACAATGTAACACACACAGAAACAGACCAAGCATCAGACAAAATCCCACGAGAATAACAATAACATCAAAATCAAATACATGAATTAGGGATAGACAAGTACCGTGACACGTCTTATCGCAATGTCAATTAACACTCAAAAATAAGAGAAAACAAACGACACAACGTTAAATTGTAACACACACAGAAACGAACTATAATATAACAATGGCCATATTCCTGACTTGGTACAGGACATTTTTAAAGGAAAAAATGGTCACAAAACCTATAAATCACCAACAGAAAAACATCTTAACTTAGAAAACTTTATAAAGAGGAACTTTATTATTAGAGTTCAAAGCAGCGACAAGATTTGACAAAGGAACTATGCATGTGACTTTTAATACTGAATAGACAGTGTTTGTTGAAATGTGTATGTCGTGTAGATGACTTTTAACACCGATAATATTGATGAGGTAAAAACTTTTAACACCGATAATATTGATCAGGTAAAAAACAAATTATCAGTAACAATATATCACCCGCAGCAGATGAAAAATCAAAAGGAAAAAAAATATATTTTGAATTGTTACATGATTTATCAAAAAGACAAAATAAAAATAATTAACAGGAGTAGCAAGTATTTTAGTCCTTGTGTAGAGGATTTTAAACACTATTTATTATTTCGTTCATTGGTACATCTTACAGATAATAATCCAGATATTTTATCACAATAAAAGATTTTGTGTATTTTCAGATGATAGCTCAGTCATGTGGAAATCCTATATCACTGCGTAACATAACAAGACCAGAGTCAGATAGTTTGTTTACTGTTCTGTGGTAGTATTTAGTATATTAAATAATTTATACACTCTAGTTACATTTCATAACCTTGATTTCTACTAATTTTGTATTATTAAATATACATTTACATGGCTTAGGCAAACTAAAGATAGAGAATGGAAACAAAAAAATAATCATTTTTTTCCTTAAAAAGGGGTATAACTTTACAATGGTGAAAGTGACGCAACTACAATTCAAAGCCAATCTGCATTTTGTGGTTAAAATCATTATGTATGAGTTTCATAACATTTGGTTGAAGAAAAACAAACATTTGGATGTACTTGCGTACATATTTATACACACGTACAGACGGACAAGGGTAAAACATAATGCCCCTTCCGATGGCATACATATATATTCTGTCAAATTGAACCATGACTGCCCTTAAAAAACACATCTTTATTCTTTGTCCTCTCTTGTACTGTCAATGTACTTGTTTCGCTGTGCACCTTATGTGTATTGCCTAATAAAAAACAATGCAAGCGAGAACTGTTCTTTATGATCATCTGGGAGTATGTAAAAATAAATTCTGGTATAGTTGCCGATGAAATCGTTCGCTACCACAGACCAAATAATGTAAAAGTAAGAAATGATAGTCATTGTGCAGCCTTCAACCATACCGCATTGCAAGCTATAAGTTCCCCTCATTGACAAAATTGATTTCGTCTGTTGGTGCTTTAGTCCTTTTGCAGACGTATCCAACGAAAGTTTGATGAACCCATTATAATAAGAGTAAATTCATTCGACTATCCATGTCATGGGTGACAAAACATGAAATTACCGATTATGAATTATTACTGGAATGTCATGCACTCGGGTTGAAGTTATGGATGCCAAATGAGGAGTAAAAGTTCCTTCTCTCTCAGATCACAAGACATGCCAGAGTAGAACTCTGGTTTTTTTTTATAAATTGTTCTTTATACCATTAGGTGTATGTATAATTGTTTTGTTGACTCCTAGTTTTAACTTCATCTTTTCATTTAATCATCGAAATGCTTATCTGAGTGATCCCTAGGAATCATTTTACATTATTCGAGTTGCTAAAATTGTTGTGCTTATACAAAGTCATGTTATATGGTTTTCTCCTATACCAAATAAATTGCTTCACCGAGTGCAGCTGAATACGATCACAGAGTTCCTACCCAGGACAGGTGGGGCAAAAAAAGGACACAATATTCGCGCTTGATACAGGTCTGATTTTGGATTGTAATCAAATATTTGACACCTAATACTCAGGTTCTGACTAAAGATAACTGTAGTCAGAGAACTGCTGATATGATTTGAATTCATATTAATTTTTTTGCTTTTGTTCAACATGTTCAATGCACTATGCTGTTGCAAATTTACCCCCTCTCTTTTATTTTTTGCCAAAAAAAATAATATTTGAACCAATTTTCTTTTTAATTTCTGAAATCTTTAGAGAACAGATTGTACCCGTTAGTTTCTTTTTTACCCCCACTACCATTTTTGTTCACCTCCCCTCCTTGTTTTCCCCAAAACAATCTTTCTCTTAAGATATGGTCATAATATCAATTCAAATTTCCAATGGATTTTGCATCCATAATTACCATTTTTATTTATTAGTAAGTCATTATTTATGACTTTTATGATGTATTTAAAAATACATCATAAAAGTCATAGATAATGACTTACATAACCATGGCTAAAATAAATATACCTTAATCAGCATTTTTATACAAACTTTAAAAAATACATTGACAGCTAATCATCTCAAGACAATACAACATTTATACATACATAATTTAAAAACGTGTAAGGGAGGTAATTAATTCAAACATAACATTGTACTTGGGAAATTGTCAATTAACCAGAAAACCCTTGTTTTCCCCTTAATTCCTAAACAATTTGAGCCATGACCCTCCCCCTCTTCCAAAGCTTATCCTAAACATACATTTGTAGTATTGAAACTTGTGGTATAATTTAAGAAAGATCCATACACTATTCCACAAGTTACTGTCTGGAAACAAGAAAATGCTTTTTTGGGGACCTTTATTTCCTAAACTGTTGGGACCATAACCTCTAAAATAAATCCCAACCTTCATTTGTGGTTATAAACCTTGTGTTAAAAATCATAGATTCTATTTATTTATACTAAAGTTATTCATGTGTTATTGTCCAGAAACCAAATGTCTTTGGACAACACTGATGCTGATGCTGAAGATGACGACATGATACCAATATACCGAATTTTGTGAGGTTGTATAAAAATCATTACAAATTTAAAATCAATAAACTTAAAAAAACAAATACAAGTATGTCTTTTTATTTATTAACTCTTGTTTTTGATACACAAAATATCAAAGAACAGTAGTATAAAAACTAAAACAATAATACCAAAAATGATAATTGAAGTATATATGAAGCAATCATCATATAAGGTTTTAAAACACCACAAAAATGCATTCATATTGCTTCCAGTAAGGTGTGCATAAACAATACATAACCTTAAATCAGAACTGCTGTATGTGTTTATTGAAATTTCTTACTTCTATACTCCAAAATATGACAAATACAGCATGCATATTATTTATTTAATATATATGTATAATACAAAACTATGTACATGTGTACTATGCACTAGGACAAGATGTCAAATCACAAGGCATGTATATATTTATGTCCTTTGAAAAGTGTGGGAAGTAAATACCTGATGTACAACTTAGTTGTTGCAACAATGCGTTTTGACCTAATGCTGTTCTAGGCATATGGTAACCATCTGCCAAAAGACTGCAAGATGCTTTGTCACTGTAGACCAAATAATCTAAATGAGTAGAAAAGTAGGCAGTGGCTGCCTGTTTCTCTCTGCCAGGTTGGTGAATTTGAAACATGAAATCCATTTTCTAGCTTATTAATGCACTTTCTTCAAATCTGTCATTGCAAACTTTTACTCTATCAAGTATACACTTTGAGATATGCTTGTGTGTTGTTTTTCTTTTGTCCACCACACTTTGCATACTTTGAGTTAGAGGTAGAAAACGAGGCTCATTATTCAATGACAGTGAATCTATTGTATTTAGAAAAAGAGACATTGTTGGACAATCATCTTCATTGGTTTTTATTGTTCCTAGGTATGCATATTTCGCACTTATTGGTCGAGAATGAATGCGATGATTAAATCCTAATTGTCTAGAAATATCACTACCACAAATCATCACCATCTGTAACATCTCTGGTGGCCATTCAACCTTCCCAGCATACACCTGAAACATGTTAGGGATAAATGTTTGGTCTACTGTAAATTCAAAAATGATTGCGATGATTTTAATATTGTGAAAAATGTGACAGGGTTATTATTGCAATAATTCAAACTCACATTTTGAATTTTTTTCATATAAATTAAACAGGATTTTTGTCAATATTGCAAATACAATGTATCAAAATTTCATTTAACTCTAAAATGACACAATCACAATAATAAATGCAGACAATCATTTCGGAATTTACAGTTTTAGGTTTAATTCATATTGTTATGTAAAACTTATATATACTTATTTGATTCAAGTTAAGTTTCACCATTATAAATCAAGTAGAGGATAATGTTTTTTTTATCATGGTGTTATTTGAAATGTGTAGTACAAAATTTAAAAGATTTAAATATTCTCTCTTCAATGAGAGCCAAGCATGGTCACTTTCTGGGCACCTTAGATTCTCTCAGTTTTTGGGTGGGGTTTGTTTAGATCATAGTAAGGTTTTCTATGTTGCGATGGTTGTGTTTTGTTTTTTCTTCATAATTTTTCTAATTTTTGCCTTTGGGTTGTCAGTTTGATTAGTCCCTTAACAGAATCTTCCTAGCATGACAGAGCTCCAGAAAAGCTGCGTATTTCCGTGATCACGCAATAAAAATAATTAAAAACCCAATGCAATTGCCCATTGCAGGGTTCAATAACCCAATTAATTCAAAGGAAAACCCAATTATATGCCAAAACTATGAGTTCTTAACGCTTTTACTCGCTATCGTTTGCGTTATTTACCCTTATCTGATTATAGTCGGAGCGTAAATCTATTTTATAATATTTATAATTGAAAATGTCCTATTGTTCCAAAAATAGAGCCCTGCTTCAAGTAGCTGAAATGGGTCCCTGTTGGAATTTTCCATTGCTCAACAGGTACATGTGATTATGAAAACATTTCGATCTTCTCAGCGTTTATCCAATTAGTGTGTGTCATGTTGTCATATTGGGGTCACCCCGATATTCCAACACCCCGTTAGTCCGACACCCCATTGGTCCGACACCCCAATAGTCCGACACCCCGTTAGTCCGACACTTTTAACATAGATTATGTTAAAAGTTTCAATTTGGATTTCAAATATTTTGGCCACGAGCATCAGTGAAGAGACATGTAATGTCGAAATGCGCATCTGGTGCAGGGAAATTGGTAGCGTTAATGTTATAATGACATTAATATAACTATATATGCAAATGCTTGAAATACTGAAAATCATAATTGCAAACTACATTCGTACATTAAAAGATATATAAAATTTTCACTCAAAAACATGCTAAGGGAGCTACCATTTGATTTTTATGGGGGGCTAGGATGAAATTTGAAAAAAAAGGCAGGACAGGATTTTGAGTAAAAAAAAAAAGGCAGGATGAGTAACTTGGCAAAAAAAAAAGGCAGGATGACAATTGTTGTAAAAAAGTCAGGATAAGCTAAGAAAAAAAAAGGCAGGACCGAATAGACTAAAAAATAAAAAGGCAGGACAGAGATTACAACTAAAAAAAAAAGGCAGGACACAATTTTTCATCCTAGCCCCCCCCCCCCCCCAATAAAAATCAAATGGTAGCTCCCTAACAAATCTGTTCCTAGTGTCTATTTCTTGTTGGGATGTACAAGTACCCAGCCACATCCACTTGTATTTTTGTCCATTTGATGAGTTAAGCCATTTTCAACTGATTTGTATAGTTCGTTCCTATGTTGTACTGTTATCGTTTGTACCACTGTATCAGGTTAGGGGAGGGTTGGGATTTCGCTAGGTTAATCCCCTCCGTAAAATATCCAGTATGCCTTTGGAATATATACAAATATTATTTTATTCTTATACCGTATAGCGGGTTATTTTCGCCGTTGTAACAATTCACAGTTTTCATTGAATATTTTTGAGGATTCATAACTTTTTTCATACCTTTGCATGTTCACTTTCGGAATTTAATTTGGAGTTTTTATTCTATCCTCAAAAATTTACACCCTGCAAAAAGAACCCGGTATATGAAGCGATAAAGAACTCCATTATGCATTCGATGACGTCAGCATATGTAGATATATGCGCAGCAATACTTGTTTAATGAACAGCTGCGCCATGAGCGCATGATACGTCCGTCGTCTTGTGTGTGAATTTTTATGCAATTATCATAAATTATATTTTCATACATATGGCATGACATGTGAGAACCCCCCTTTAAAAAAAAATCAATAACTCTAAAATAAAATTTTGAATCATCACCAAAAGTATACAGATCTTAACATTAATATAACTAAGAAGTGTATAAAGTTGTTAGCAATAATCATAAATTGTTTTTGAGATACGGCGCAACAGGTGAACCCCCCCCCCCCTTCCAATTTTTTATTAAAAAAAAACAAAACAAACCTCAATATCTCTAAATAAAATTTTGAATCAAAACCAAAAACTAAGTATATATTGATCTTTAGATTAATAAAACTAAGAAGTATGTGAAGTTTTAAGCAATAATCATAAATGGCTTTTGAGATACGGCTCGACATGTGAAAAAATAACACCCCTGTTTAAGTTACAAAGTCCCGTAACTCAAAAAGTTTAAATCTTATTGTCATCAAAAAGTATACAGATCGTTTGACCATCATAAGAAACAACTATGTTAAGTTTCATGAAATTTGGATGAGTCGTTCCCAAGTTACGATGCGACATGTTTACACCGGACAAACAGATTGACAAACGGACATTTATGTACCATAAAACGTCCAGTCAAAATTTTGACTGGCGTATAAAAACAAACACAGAACTGCCATAACATAACTTTCAACATTTGAACCTGCATTTATTTGGTTGATAGTTTGATACTTTGCCCCGCTAGATGCTTTTTGTAATAATATACATGTACGTTTTTTTTTTCTTGGTTCCGTAAAACTACTATTGCACAATCGAATACCGGTAACAAGTAAGAATATAACGATCTTCTGATGAGACTTTCTTTGTAGTGTTGTTCATATCCTTCCAGATCACCTAGTTAAATTGCAGGTTGTGAGTGCGAGTTTTTGTTTTGAACAACTTTTATTTTTCTTAATAGTCAAATTGAGGTTGGAAATGGGGAATGTGTCAAAGAGACAACAATCAGACCAAAGAACAGACAACAGTCGAAGGCCACTTATGGGTCTTCAATGCAGCGAGAAACTCCCGCATCTGGAGGCGTGTTTCAGTTGGCCCCTAAACAAAAATGTATAGGTCTTTTTTTGTTGCCTTTGATATAGATACTCTAGGGGTACCCCTTGATCTAAGTCGCAAAATTCCTATATATGTGTTCACTTTTATTTCATATACAATCTATATAATAGGAAAAACAATAAACAAATAAATAAATACGGAAAAAAGTCACAGTTTTCGGTTTCGGTCAAAGTAACCAATGAATGTATATACATCTTTAATCAATGATATTAAATCAATTCTTTACCGTCCAATAAATGAGTTGAAGTTGAAGATTGTTGTTTGCATCTCCCGCAATGGAGGGGTGAGGGGTAAAAAAATCGGTTCGGATAGCGGGTTAATTGACAAGTTAATTGATGTGGAGTGTGTGTGTTCACAGTTTCGGTGTGCAAGTTATCTTATGTTGTTCCTCGTAAAGATAAACATTTACATAATAGTACTATTGTTCTCTAAAACTGGTCTAATGCTAGGTTCAAAAATAAGTAAGTTTCTGTTTATCAGCTTACTACCATTGGTCGGGATTAATTGTATTGTCGGACTATTGGTGTGTCTGAACAATGGGGCGTCAGACTAATGAGGTGTCGGACAAATGGGGTGTCGGACGAGTGGGGTGTCGGACAAATGAGGTGTCGGACAAATGGGTGTCGGACTAGTGGGGTGTCGGACAAATGGGGTGTCGGACTAACGGGGTGTCGGAACATCGCAGTTGCCCCGTCATATTATTTCGAATTGCTTGGGACTTATCATAACATACAATGATTTAAAACGAAAGTAAATGTCCACATGTTTTCATCTTCTTTTTGATAGCTTAGGGAAAGTTATGATAATAAAACTCAGCTAGTGTTTTTATGAAGCATCCATCAATTGCATGTGCGTGTTTGCATACCTTAACGAGAACATTGCTAGAAAGATAAACACAGGGTTACGTCAAAAAACGAAATCAGTTGGAAAAAGTGAAAGGTATATCTCAAATCTGGAAACTACTTATTATTTTTTTTACAAAAGTAGGTCTGGCATATAGGTGAAAATACTGGCAAAACCTTCTTACAGCACCTAAATTTAACATAAAAATCTAAACACTTAGCCAGCCAACGCCTACCCCAACTAAACTGTAGGGTGATCATATGGGATCTAGAAAGGTAATTAGTTACTGTCCAACTAGTGACACCAGCTGCAGTTTATCATGTTTATATAAGTTGTGAGAAAATAAAAAACTGGAAGAACGTTTAAAACGGGACATAAATAAAATGTACAATTGCTTGTCAGTGAATAAACTAAATAAAACAGCTAGCACATATTTAAGATGGAAAAACATCTGAGGTTGATATAATGTGATTATAGAATGCCTGAATATTCAATATTGTGTCGATGAAAAAACCCAATACATAAAGGAGAATAGTGGTTAAAAACCCAATTTGATATTTGCTTGAGGGGTGAACTGAAATTGATAATGCAATTAAAAATCTTTATCACCCAATTACCTAAAAAAATGGTGGGTAAAAACCCCAATTTGTGAATTTTTAGCTTGAGCTCTCACATGATATTTATCATGTTCATGTATGTATATGTAGACCATTTTAATAGAGTTCATTTTTTTCTTAATACTATTAATCTTCCATCATCTCTTGATTAACATATGTTTCTGGTACCAATTTTTCATGCATTGAGCATGTTCAGGAAAACTTACATTTTTTTAGATAATTGTTTTTATGATTTTGATTAACATGATTAAGTAGTATATATTCCTGTATATAAAAGTAAATAGATATTATTCTTTATAAACTCAAATTCCTAGTTTTTGCTGTACCTACAAAATCCACCAAAAATTGGTATCTAACAAATAATAAAGTATTTAAAGTATCAAAATAATCTCCAATATCCTGTATGCCATACCTTGAAACATCCTCCAAATGTTTCTTTTATTACAAAGCAGTAGGCTGTTGAGCTACATCCACTTAATGTGAAAAACATTGTCTGGTACATACTATCTTCAATATTCTGCTTTGAACCCTGAAAAAGAATGTGTTCTTATACATGTTATAAATGTGTGCTTTTACACACCAAACATTTGCCAAAGTGTGATTTCCAACAATAAGTCTAAAATTTTCCTGAATTCATCATAGACCTCCATATTTGGATACTGTTCTTAATACAAAATTCAAAAGAATTTCAAATAAAACAGTATGTACAAAAAATGATGTATATGAGTTTCAAAAATTAGAATTTAAAAAGACCATATAAGAAGTTGTACCACCATCTTCTGCCAACACATACTATGTACATAATTGTAAGGCCTTTTTTTTTTAATTAGTTGGTTTACGGACAACTAGTGTCAAAGGTTAGGGTCGGAGGAGGTAAAAAAAATAAAAATAAAATAGCAATCTTAGATTTTTTTTTTGTTCACGTATAACTGTTCTGAAAAATTTGAGTCGGAGGAAAAAAAATAAAAAAAATGCTGTTCATTCATGACATTACAGGGGTTGAGGAGGAGAAATAGTTTAGCTCTTATCTTGATATGCTTTGCATTTGATGGATGGATGGTCAATTGTTGTTTAATGTCTAGTGGCTAATCAGATGCATAATTAGGATGAGAATATGATAATGAGAAATGAAATGCTAAACTGACACACTGAGCCAGAATTTAAATGTGCTAGCTCACAAGGTAACAGTTCCCCCAAAGATATGTTACCTTACCCAAACACATTATTCTGACTCCTTTAATAATTGCAATTGCAGCGTGCTTGGCGAAGAAGCAGCAGATACCAATTTTTAAGTCTTTGATTTGACCGGGTCAAGGTTCAAACCCAAGATCTCTCACTCTCCAGGTGAACACAATACCATCACATTTAAGGTGCACCTGGTCTTCACGTATGAATATATGTGCATGTTTGACCCAAAAATCTTTTGAGGACAATATACTTGACATAAACAAATTTCTTTGATTTATGAAATGTTTGATAATCAACTGTGTTCATGATCCTATCATGCTGATGAAGAAATAGCAATGTACCAAAGTTTGACTAAAACACATATTTTGTACAGACAAGAAATTTGTTAGCATCTAAATTATGCATGAATCCCGTTCGCTGAAAAGTGGAAATGGTGGCAAAGAAATAAAAAGTTGAGATCAATGTTTTATTTTCAACAGGTACCTTGACAATGGCAACATTTTCATCAGCCATATTGTCGAATATGGCATCGCCGATTGTTTGCTTAGGTTTGCATTTGATAAAAGTGCTCTCAGTACGTTGACCATCAAAGTTAATATTCAACTGAAAGTAGATGAAGCCGTCAGACTCCATGGTCCTCCCTCGTTGGGTTTTTGAATTCGTCTGCGTCATTTCGAAGCTTTTCAAAATACGCCGTTCACTACAAACGCTTTATTGACACAGACAAAACGTTTTGGAACGCCTCGGATTTTTTTATTCACAGCACTCGAAAAATCGGGTCGGGGGAATAAAAAACAACACGAAATCAAAATTTTAATTTTATTTCACTTTTAAACAAAATCGGGTCGGCGGATCCGTAAACCAACTAATTAAAAAAAAAAGGCCTAAGAGTGCACACATGCCTTAAAAAGCTTCTTTATTTATCGTGTCAGATTGAATTTTCAATGTCGATTTAAGTTGGAAACTAAACATTATATATCATCAATGTAAATCAGGTCAAGTTTTAGCTGAACACTACCAGACAGACAAAATGTACAATTAATAATTATTTTAGACATCAAATACATTAAATATATTTATTGTAGAATCAATCTAAGAACACCTGTCAGACTAATGTGTTCTCAATACAATCTTTCCAAATACAAAATATAAATAACGTATTGCTAATATCAAGACAAAAAAAAACACACAAAATCTGACATTTAGCAATGAACCATGAAAATGAGGTCAGTTCCTAGACACCTTCCAATCATTGCATTCATCAAATATAGTTGACCATATTATCTGGAAAATTTTAAAAAAAAACTTAACTTTGACCAATGAACATGATTGACAGTAAATAAGATGTCAAAGTCACACAAAGATTGCCATATAGACATGTATATATACCTTGTAATCATTCTATTTGAACAGACAGACCAACAGATTAGAATGGTCCAGGATAACACTTAATGCCCCCAGTGCCCAGATGTTATAAAAGGTTAAGGGTTAAGTTAAAGTAAACAGTAGTGTATAGTTACATTTTCATACAACAGATTAAAGATGAAGTTAAAGTAAACAGTAGTGTGTACTTACATTTTCAATTATATTCAGGCAGATAGTTCTGTCACTAGTTTGATCCAATAAACAAATATCAACCTTTGGTCTATATTCTACATAAAAACCAGGAGCTACATATATATCAAATGGTGGTAAGCTAACACCTTGTTGCGAGACAAAACTTTCTTCAAAATGTTTCAAAAGAAGAACATTGAAAAGGTTTTTAGCTTGATTATGAGAATTTCCATAGTTCAATTCACAACTGGATATCATCTGTCGGCTTTTCACCATCCTAAATAAACAAGAGAGAATATTCTGTAACAATAAATTTTTTTGTCTACTATAATGAAAAGTATTGACTGAGAGATAAATAACTGTGATTTTCTTAAAATTGCTTTAACTTATCAGTGGGAATTTAAATTTTATATTGCATTGTATAAAGCATTGGTTGTAGTAAATTCTGGACAAAGGAAGATAACTCTAATTTTTAAAGATGACTTCATTTGAACTTTAGTGGAACGTTGTCTCATTGGCAATCAATCCACATCTCCTTATTTTTATATTTTACAATGACATCATTGATATTTTTAGAACAAATAATAGATTCCTGTACCTTATTATGTAATTTTTTGACAAGCGTAACATTATTTTGTGACTTAAAAACCTGAGTGTTAATTTCATCTAATGGCTTATATGTTTATCAGACCATTCAACAGGCTGAAGTATTATTGAGTATAAGTAAGGACGTCTTATTCATGCAGTGAGGTGAGAGTTTTTTTGCTCCATGTTGAAGGGCTTACTGTGACTTTCAGGTGAAGAACAGCAAGAAAAGGGCTGTTTCTTTTCATTTTGTGTGTTTTTGGCTGTACATGTACTGATATTGTGTCCTGTGTTTTGTGTATGCTGTAAACCTATCACATTATCAATACTACCATTAAGATTAATAAAAAAAACCTTGATATATATTTGTACTATAAAACTTCACTCTGACTTATAAATGAATAGATTGACATATATTTTTCTATAAAGCTTTAATCTACTTTAGTGTCATTATATAGCTCCTCTGGGTGCCGAATTTTCTCACTGTGTTGAAGACTAATTGGTGGCCTTTGCCTCTGTTCTGTTCTTCGGTTCGGTTGTTGTCTCTTTTACATATTCCAAATTTCCATTCTCAATTTTATTGATATTCATAATATTATTTACAAAAACTTACTGTGTTCCATTCCATGAGTATATACACTGCAATGTATTTTTAGCCTGTATTTGGTCCCATAATTCTGTTCCAAAAATTTCCTCACATGATTCTACTTCTACCATATCACAATATCTAAAAGGCCAGTGAGCTGATGAAATTTTGGTAGAAGATACATTTGACCTGAAAAAAATGCAAATGTCGTTCTTCTTATATCATGTCTATGTCAAATGAAGTCCTGCATGTGCTGCTTAAAAAGTTATCATTTATAAAGATTTTTTAAATTATTCATAAAAAAAAATATATAATAACTTATTACAAAGTGTTTTGTCCATAAAATAAATCCAATCCATAACATGGTTGGTATTTGTCAACGCTTTCTTCATGTTTCAAAAGAAATAACTTGCTTCTGTATTTGAATTATTTACATGATTTACTTATAAATGAAAAGCTTATTATGTATAATGATCAACTTGGACATGTTGGTAGCTTTTTCACACCATGCACACCAGTTGCCTGGTAGCGTGAGTCTTTCCTCTTTTGGCATAATCGCAAGCTATTATCATTGATAATCATATTGGATTAGGGAGCTACCATTTGATTTTTATAGGGGGGGGCTAGGATGAAAAATTTTGTCCTGCATTTTTTTTTAGCTGTAATCTCTGTCCTGCCTTTTTATTTTTCACTCTGTTCAGTCCTGCCTTCTTTTTTTTTTAGTTTATCCTAACTTTTTTTTTTTGCAAGTGTCTCATTCTGCTTTTTTTTTTAATTCAAAAGTCCTATTTTTTTCAAATTTCATCCTAGCCCCCCCATAAAAATCAAATGGTAGCTCCCTTACCATTTTGATACAGATCCATCAGCATGATCAGTAATATGAAACATGTAAACTGCAATAAAATGTACATGATCACATGTACACATAGAAGACATATTAATCTATTTCTACTTACCATTAGACGCCCTAAATTTCAATCTTAGTCATTAAACACCTCCGTGTAATTACATTGTTTTGTATTGAACATGTTCGTTAAAGATGGCTTGAGTGATTTCTATCAGTATCTATAAGAGTGCTGTATTTTTTTGTTATTTTAGTCTTTGCAGAGAGTGAATCAAATTAGTCGAAAAAAATAATAAGAGGGTCCCGGACCATTCAAGCTTAAAAAAGTATGTTAAAACATGATAAAAGGGACCGTTTTTCAATGAAATGATAGAGGTATGGACATACTTTATCGGAATATAAAAAATTGGTCCAAAACTGTGATACAAAAAGTTGAAATATAGCTTCAAAAAAAAATAGGCAAATTAACAAGAGGCTCTTACAAATATCTCTTTCTATAATGAACATGTATGGCCCAGAAGCTACAGTGGATTTTTTTTATTTTTTTTAAGTTTATAAAGGGCAATAACTCCTTAAGGGGTAAATTGACCATTTTGGTCAAGTTGACTTATTTGTAGGTCTTACTTTGCTGTACATTATCATGATTATTGCTGTTTACAGTTCATCTCTATCTATAATAATATTCAAGATAATAACCAAAAGCTGCAAAACTTTCTTAAAATTACTAATTCGGGGGGTAGCAACCTAACAACTGGTTGCCTGATTGGTCTGAAAATTTCAGGGCAGATATATAACTTTACCTAATGAACAATTTTATTATGTCAGATTTGTTCTAAATGCTTTGGTTTCAGAGATATGCATGATATGAGCCAAAAACTGCATTTTACACTATGTACTATTTTTAACCACAGTGATATTGTTTGCCTTAAATTACCAGAGAAGAAAGGCTTTTTCCCCTGGAGAAGAATCCAAATTTGAAAAAAAATGGTGTAAAATTAATCCCAAAAAGACAACTTTTTCTCCAAACAGTGCAGTCTCAGTAGTTATTGTGCATGAATATAAACTGAAAAATACTCATTTTTTAAAAACATTTTTCATGCCCATGATGCCTAAAATGACTATATGTGCAGATTTGAGGGTCTTACTTATCATGCTTATGTAACATCACTTATAATAAGGGGTCTCATTTCAAATGAGGGTTTACCTAGTCTGAGTAGAGCTAGAAAGGGTGTCTCGAAATTGAAGTTCCAGTCAAATTCAGGGTTTATTATAAATTTCCCAATTTGATCAAAATGACTCACATTTTCTCAATAAAAAAGGGTAGAGGTAGTTTGAAAAAAGCCAACAATATCACTGAACCGTGTTGGCCATCTTGGTTCGTGGGCAGGGTCATTGGACACATTTTTAAAACTATGTACCCTAATGATGATTGTGGACAAGTTTGGTTAAATTTGTCTGAGTAGTTTCAGAGGAGAAGATTTTTATAAAAGATTGCAAAAATTTATGAAAAATTGTTAATAATTCACTATAAATGGTAATAACTCCTTAAGGGGTCAACTGACCATTTTGGTCATGTTGACTTATTTGTACTTTGTTGTACAATGTAGATCTTACTACGCTGAACATTATTGCAGCATACAGTTCATCTCTATCTATAACAGTATAATAATATTCAAGAAAATAGCCAAAAACGTACAAATTTCCTTAAACATGTTAAAATTATCAATTCACGGACAGCAACCCATTAATGGGTTGTCTCATTCATCTGAAAAAGTCAGGGCAGATAGGTCTTAACCTGTTAAGCAATTTAACCCCCTGTCAGATTTGCTCTAAACATGCTAAATGCTTTGTTTTCAGAAATATAAGCCAAAATCTACATTTTACCTCTATGTTCTGATTTTAGCCATGGCAGCCATGTTTGTTGTCTGGGTCACAGCACTCAATTTTTTAAACTGAATACCCCAATGATCATGATCATGAATGTGGCCAAGTTTGGTTAAATTTGCCCCTGTAGTTTCAGCGGAGAAGATTTTTGTAAAAGTTAACGACAATGGAAGAAGATGGACCATGATGGACGATGGACGCCAAGTGATGAGAAAAGCTCACTTGGCCCTGTGGGCCAGGTGAGCTAAAAATATAGGTCACTGATTAGTGGAAAAAAATATTTTGCCTTCAAACCCCCAAAATTTGGCGAGAAAATGTTGAAATTAGGTGAAATGTCATTACCACACAAACTTTTAGTATGCTTGGTAATTCATGCGTGAAATTATGCACAGTTGAATAGTCACGATCGTCTTTTTAACAAATAATAAAAGCTTTGTTATTTTTGTTATAAATTTTGTTATCCTTTTTTGAAGTACAATATGTCATGTATATACAAAATGATGTACATGATGTAGCAGGCACTTGAAAGCTCTGTAGTACAATGTATAGGAATAATAATACACCTTATCCATTGTTATCGTTATATGCAGTCCATTTCCGGACATCACTCAGGTTCCCTTAAAATGTTGACGTCATAATACAAAATATCTGACACAACAATGGATAGTGATTTTTGTATGATGTCAATAGTTCAAGCAGGACAGATTCTCAGGACAGCCAGGAATACTGATAAGGTGTATACCCTAGTAGAAGAAGAGTTGCCTACAGTCAGGAACATATATTGACGGGACTTGACACTACCTGATTGTAGTCGATTTAATTGTCAGGGACAAAGTTAATAAAGATACGATATGGAAACGAACATGTGTTTAAAACGGACTTGCTGTTATCCTTATAATTTCTAATAATATCATTAAAATGTAATTCAATCTAGTTTTATCGTGATGCAATTGTATCAAACTTTCATCATGTGTATTTTACTGTCACTTCAAATTTGTTAAAATCGCAAGCGTTTCATTACAGAATTGTGTAAAATGCAAACAAGGTAATAAAAAAATGGCGGCCATTGCTGTGATGATTTACATATTCCAAACTATTATAAAGCCCTTCACATCAAATAAATCAAACTTATTTTGGTAATTTTATATGACAAAATATATCTACTTAATCATGTTAATGATAAAACTTGTATTTATTTACAGTTAGAGTTATGTGGTTTATTCATTGAGTAGTTCGTATAATATTTCACTCAGTCAGACGCTATCAAAATCCATAAATCTCAGGGAGTCTCGGAAAGTCCGAGATTTTATCAATTTCATACTGAAAAGCGTATCAGATTCATTTTCTGTTAAATATACTGTTCCCAGCTACAGTTGACCTTAGGGAGCTACCATTTGATTTGTATGCATGGTATGGGGGGGCTAGGATGAAATTTGAAAAAAAATAGGCAGGACAGGAATTTTGAGTAAAAAAAAAAGGCAGGATGAGACAAAAAAAAAAAAAGGCAGGACCGAATAGAGTGAAAAATAAAAAGGCAGGACAGAGATTACAACTAAAAAAAAATTCAAGACAAAATTTTTCATCCCCCCCCCCCCCAATAAAAATCACATGGTAGCTCCCTTATTGCTATTTCATAATCTGAAACACTAGACCATGTTGACACAAGACATTGCAACATTTGGAGTCTTTGCTTTTTACAACAATCACTTGATACCTGTTACTATTAGAACCAGTTGAAACATCAAAACTGTTTACACAAAATAATCACATGCACTTTTTATAATTAATTACGGTTAGTTTATCATATGTTGGTATTTTTTCATATGTAATAAAGTATTCGTTTCGTTTCGATTTGTTTTGATTCCCATTCAGTTTGTTCTCTCACATAAATAGGAGATGTGTGAGTATTTTACCAGCTTTTGTCTCTTCCTTTTATCTTATTCTTGTATTCCATGATCCACAATAAAAAAATCCAAGGGAACTAAAGGTAAGGGGAACGGAAACTAATGTTATGATGTTAGTTAGATTTTTATCCTCTTAGTAAACTCCTCCTTTTTGGAGCACCCTTTCTTCACCGGAAGAAAGGAAAACCAAAATTGTTGGACTCGCTGAAATAATAGACAAGAATTGATGATCTTATCAATTATTAATAAAAAAAAAACCAAACTTATAGGTCATAGAATGTTCAATACAATTCCTGAATTTTAATTTGCCGAGGCATTCAAAAAGTTATGTGTCATATAGTTGACGTGACAGAGTACCCAAATTGCACCTATTTATCAAAATTAGCAACGGAAATCTTACAAGATGGCCTAGAGACTAAACAATTTGTATTTTTATGATTTGATACAATGCACGTCTTTCAATATAGGTAAACATATTGGTAAACATATCTAGATATACACAAACTTGTGACGTTCACAGTATTTATCAACAGATGGACTATTTACTGAAAAAGTAAAATGTACGGAAACGTCGCCATCCGAAGTCTTCAAAACGTCATTTTTTTAAAATTAGCAAATACAATATGTTACAAGTATCGATTTCTTAAAAAATAAAGAGTAAGCATCCTTTTTCAATTGATTTTTATAGTTCGTTCTTATGTTGTACTGTTATACCACTGTCCCAGGTTAGGGGAGGGTTGGGATCCCGCTAGTTGTAGAACTAAAAATAAAAGTCCCCCGCCACATTATTTATGTATGTGCCTGTCCCAAGTCAGGAGCCTGTATTTCAGTGGTTTTCGTTTGTTTTTGTGTTACATATTAGTTTTTCGTTCATTTTTTTTATTTAAATAAGGCCGTTTGTTTTCTCGTTTGAATTGTTTTACATTGTCATATCGGGGCCTTTTATAGCTGACTATGCAGTATGGGCTTTGCTCATTGTTGAAGGCCGTACGGTGACCTATAGTTGTTACTGTCTGTGTCATTTTGGTCTCGTGGACAGTTGTCTCATTGGCAATCATACCACATCTTCTTTTTTTATATGGACTAATATCCAATTATTCAATATATTTGAAGAAATTAAGCAAATTGTGAAAGCTCTGTTATTAGAATTTAACGATGCGAATTTAAGTATGGATGCAATTTTGGTACTCCTCATTACAGAATCCTTGATGGTTTGGAGGTTAGTTCAGACCATTTTTTCTATGATTCCATATGGATTCAAAATTAAATTGGTGAAACCATCTATAATACCAAGGATTTGTATAGTACCAAGGATTTGTATTTACTATACAAATCCTTGATAATACTAAAATAACGAGGTCCAATTTGTCTGCCGTCATCGGGTAAAAACGACAAATCAAAGATTTCAACTTTATATATAGCTAATATAGGGCAATGATGTAGATTAAAAATTACACCACTCCAGACCCTTTTGTTTTCCACATATCTATAATACTAAAATTACGAGGTCCAATTTACCAGCCGGCATCAGGTAAAAATGACATATCAAAGAATTCAACTTTATATATAGCTAATATAAGACAATTGTGTAGATTAAAAATTACACCACTCCAGACCCTTTTGTTTTCCACATAATCAATATTGCCAATAATTAACAAGTTTCGGGTCGAATCCGGTACCGATACCAAAAGTATATTCACCTGTTACCCATTACCTTATCTGTACGTTCCGCATCTAACAGACGCACCACCAAATGGTGTATTTGATTTTACTATATACACGGGTCATAATCACAAAGTCGACACAACTACATTCAATCATTGTCAAATTGTTCCCTATTGTAGTTTTTTAATTAGTAAAACTTGCTAAGATAACAATACGAATACTAAAAATTTGGACTAAGGCGTATAGGTACAGTTTTCAATTTGTTAGCGGGCATGACGCAAAACAGCGAATCAAAGATTTGAACTTTATTGGACAATGCTGATGATTAAAAAATACTCAATTTCAGGAACTGAATATTACCAATAATTGAAAAGTTCCAGGTCGACGGGTTCAAACAGAAAGATTTGAAAGCAGAGAAAACTGTGTATCTTATAATCGGCACGACTTTATCAGATGACAATACCAATACTAAAATAAGGCTTACGCATATAGTTATATACTTTACTTTAATTCAGTCACGGACCCGCGATATCACGGGTGTGTTCTAGTTAAATTAATATTGCCAATAATAAACAAGTTCGGGTCGAATCCGATACCGATACCAATAGATTCACCTGTTACCTATTACCTTATCTGGACGATCCGCATCTGACAGGCGCACCACGAAACGGTGCATTTGATTTTGCTATATACACAGGTCATAATCACAGGGTTGACACTACTAAATTCAATCATTGTCAAATTGTTCCCTATTGTAGTATTTATCACAGGGTTGACACTACTAAATTCAATTATTGCCAAATTGTTCCCTATTGTAGTACTTTAATCAGTAAGACTTTCTAAGATAATAATACGAATACTAAAAATCTGCACTTAAAATAAGGCGTTTAGGTACAGTTTTCAATTTGTTAGCGGGCATGACGTAAAACAGCGAGTTAAAGATGTCAACTTTATAGGACAATGCTGTTGATTAAAAAATACTCCATTCCAGGAACTTTTGCTTTCCAAATAATTAATATTACCAATAATTGATACGTTCCAGGTCAAACGGGTTCAAACAGAAAGATTTGAAAACAGAGACAACTGTGCATCTTATAATCGGCATGACAATACCAATTATACTAAAATAAGGCCTACGCATAGTTATATACTTTATTTCAGTCACGGACCCGCAATATCACGGGTGTGTTCTAGTATAATAAATAATGATATATCTACAAAATAAACACACAATGAAACTTTGGTCTGAAGCATATATAAACGTGGGTTTAAAAAGTGTCAAAATAGGTGCAATTTGGGTACTTTCACGTTATATATCCCCGTATAATTTCATTAAATGCATGTTTTATATCATAACCACAGATCATGTTTGCCCATATAATCTGACTATACTTATACAGTGTATGCAGCTACCAGCATTTATCAGACTGTGTATTACCTATTATACTTAGAATAGTGATAAATAGAACAGCTTATATTAGAAAAAAATAGCGTTCATGATTATACGTATCTGCTAGTATACTAGGATAGGCCTATGGAATCTGTCTGCACAACCTTATGTCCCAAAAAGTTACAAATACTTCTCTCAACAGAGAGGTGAAAGATATTCAAACTCATAAGTCAAAAATATACTGAAAACGCCATGGCGAAACAAGAAAAAGACAACCAGTATTCAAAAACACACCATACAATAACTATAAATAGATGTAGCCCGGAAGATGTGGTATGAGTGCCAATGACACAACTTTACTTCCAATATAAAAATGCACTTGTTTCTATCCATACGAAGTTCGACTATCCTTCTATTAATATGGATATTCGACCTCCGTCTGGATAGAAACAAGTGCCTGTGATCCAAGTAACAATTTATAAAAATAAACCATTATAGGTCAAGGTACAGCCTTCAACATGGAGCCTCCATTATGGAACTGAATTGTTTGCAGGAAAATAGAAAATAGTGTTTGCAGATGTTTGTCGCTAGCTTCTTTTTGCTGCAAGCTTGCGACAAGTTTGCAGAAACATCAATGTTTGCTGTAAGATTGCCAGAAAGTTAAGATAATAAAGAATGTTTGCCGCAAGATTGCAGAAAACTTTCAATTGACCATTCTATATGTTTGCTGCAAGATTGCAGTAAACTTTGACCATTCTATATGTTTGCCAGAACATTGCAAAAATTAACCAATATTGACTGGGCATGCCTAGTTGGCATTTCCTGAAATTGTGGCTAGTTCATGTTGATTGTGTTTGGAAAATGCATTGTACATATATAGATCAAGGAGGCATTTTGGTTCAATGATATAGGATATTCAATATTTAATTGTGTAAGTACAAATAATTCATAGAACTGCATGTTTTAATTAAATGATTAATGTCATATCATACATAATTAAGTAAGCATGCAACTAAATATGTGTGTTTGAAAAACTTTAGCTACATGTATTACAAGTTTGAATTTTTAACTGATGTACTGTACCATGTTTATTAAAATTAAGTTCAATTATTGCCTAGTTTTATACAAAATACACATTGAGATTTATAAAGGCTTGGCTCACACCGAACAGCAAGCTATAAACATGATAAAGGGTCCCAAAAATTATTAGACTAAAGTGTAAAACCATCCAAACTGTAAAACCAACGTTCTAATCTATATATAAATAGAAATAGGAAGATGCGATGTGAGTGCCAATGATGAGACAACTCTCCATCCAAATAACAAATAATAAAGACTGCTTTAGCAACACGAACCCCATGACATTTAATTACATGTATATATAGTTAAACATTCATACTTATCTCCATTCTTGCTTGTAACACAAAAGTTAACACAGTTTGTGTAAATCTTGTTAATTTTACCAACCACAAGTACAGTTAAAGGTATACTTAAGCGTTTTGTAGTACCTGTGTTCAGAAGGTCAGATTTAAAAAAAAGAAGCTATTCTTATTTGACTTTAAGGGTAGGTTGAAAGTTGGCATGAAGAAAGGTGATACACGTACAATTAAGGATATACCTGGTTTCTATGAAGTAAAACTTAAAGGGGCACTTGCTCCGAGATATATAAAATAAATCTAATATATTATTTTTGTTATGCTCAATCGTTAATGAAACGCAAATAGTGAAGCTAAAAGATATTGATTATGAATTATTCACTTGCACGTAAATAATTCGACCTGATTGAATCCGTATTCATGTGAACTTCAATTTAACCTCTTAGCTTTTTTAGATTTTTCCCACAGCACGAGTTTGCTTATTAAATCTATTTTATCTATGTTTCTGTACATCGCTTATATGATCATCTGATGACTTTAGAGGCGATGATTAATTAGATGGCGTCTAGACTAAAATAAAACCCGAAACGAAGCTACGTATTTTCATGCCAGTGCCCTTTTTATTGTTTATTTTAGACTTTTAGTAGTTTGGATAAATGTTCTACATTGTTATAAATCAAATATGAGAATTTGAACCATATATGGCACCCATCGTGTTGCTTATATTATTATAAACCCGGTAAGTTTTCTATATTTCGGTCAGTTACATTTTTGACTATGAAACATGATTGTAGTTACGACATAATGAACATATATATCCGATATCATGATCTGTGAAACAGATATCCCATAAATGATTGCGTCCGTAAAATTTACGAAGGAATGATTTCAACTTCCCCATTTTGAACTCTTGATTTTATATAGCTTCCTTGTGATAATGACCAGCAACCCTCAGGGAAATCAGGAAATACAAAACTGTATATACAGGGTATTTTATTAATTGGGAGATATGTATCCCGTATGCAGGCGCTGCTATTATGTTACTTCATAGAAATGAAAAGTTCACAATTGGGAAGCTAAATTGATCTCTTTTGTGTTAAGTTTTGTTTTCAACCGACCCTCATTAGAAAGATCAAACTTTTATCTTTCAGTGGATTTATTTCCCGTAGAATTCATTGATTGCCTTTTTAACTTTTTCAGAATCGAGCGTCACTGATGAGTCTTTTGTAGACGAAATGCGCGTCTGGCCTAACTACAAAATTTAAATCCTGGTATCTCTGATGAATTTATTTGCTAATGCACGCAAACAAATTCACTTGGTCTAAAGCTTGAACCCACCACAATCGACTGTTTTATGAAAATTTGTCTATAATTTAAAAGTTAAAAAATATCTCGAATTATGCACTTTTATAAAACTTTCAAAGCCCACAGAAACAGATGTAAACAATTCAAATATACCCCTTCGGCTTTTTCTCCCTCTCTAACAAAGAGTTCCATATCTTTTCTTTGGTTTCAACTGTGTTATCGCCTGATTGATGATAGATACAGTCTGTTCTTTGGACTAAGTGGCATATTGAATGAACTGATTTCTGATGGAGGATGTTGCAATGGAAAGGTCTGAACATGTTCTATATTTTTTGAAAGATGATTTGTAACAGGGGTTTCCAAATAAGAGTCAAACACAAGTTCAGTAAGAAATGATCCTCGACAGGGCTAGTGTATAGTCTCGTGGCGATATAACCTCTCTCAAATAAAACACATAAAAAATGACGGTTTTTTAATATCAAAATTTTATGTTTACTGCAATACAAATCATCATCCAACAACCGGAGTAACTGGTAATCCAACATGGGGAGTAACTGGTATAACATGAATCCATGTTGTTGTACTAGCTCCTAATAATAATGAAAGAAGACACAGCATCAACTCGATAATCATAATCAGATTTTTTTATTTATTCAAATCTCAAACGTCAGTTATTAACGATAGAAACGATTTTTATCTTTACAGTACTCATAAACCTTGCAATATTATTTAAATAGTATACTTCAACACTGAGTGATCGTTCAATATTCAAGTAATCTTGTATTTAATTAGGTCTTTCCACTTTTCTGTGGAAAGACCTATTGTTTTTCTTCTGATTATTTTTTTTTTTCTTCCGCCAAATTTTGTTCTTGCGATAAACATTTGTTTCACAATATGTCGCTTAGATATTTGGTATATGATATCGAACAGTTTATGCGCTTTTGAAATTTACCCTGCATAACCGAATACTTTTCTTTGTAGGAGTTATCTCCCCAAACACTGTTTTCCTTGTGTCCACAACTCCTTCGCAACCGTAAAAGATTACGACAAATTTATTTTATAAAATTGCTCGTTATATCCTTCACATGATTTGTCCAATTTCTACCGAAGCAATATGAACGCTCCATACGAGAGTTATTTCCCTTTTTGTATTTGAAATTTTAAAATGTATTTTAAACTGGAACACCATAAGTGATAGAGACCTAGGATCTTTTGATTTGAGGTCCTTGGTAAAAAAAAAAATGAAAATTAGGTCAAGGTCAAAGGTCAAGGTCATATTCTAATTTTTGAATTTGTCTTATTTTCACTCATTTTCATTAACCTTATAAGATATCGACAAATTATTTTGCATAAATTGTTAGTTGCGACATGTTGTAACTAAATAATTTTAGTTGAAAGGGTGCGTAAACAATGAATGGGAGTTTGAGTCCCTATCATATCTTAAATTATGTTTAAAGTGATATAACTTATTAACCATAACTATTAGAGACTAGGGTCTTTTGATTTGAAATCCTCAGTTTGTGACCTTGAAATTGAGGTCAAGGTCATAGGTTAATTTGACGTTCTAGATTTTGACCTTTACTTTAAATTCATATCTATACATCATAAAGCCATATGAACTGACATTTTAGACTGATTTTTTATATTTCAATATCAAAATAGATATTAACTGGTGGAAAGACCTTCAATTGTTCTCTGAACAATTGGTTTTTAATTGTACCAGTCTTACTTTAGATTTTATAATATACAAATGGCAATTATCATAGATCATTAGCTGGCTTTATTGTTGGTATATAATTGAATTATTTAAAAAAAAAAAATTATTTGTATGTATCTATAATAAAAATGCTGTTTTTTTTTCCAGCTGTACACTTTACTGGAAGTACGCTCGCAAAATTAAACGTGTAGTCTAAGACATATATTTCGAGGTCTTATTTTAAGGTAAATGACGTTGAAAGCTCATGGAATCCTCTTATTTATTAGTAAAACGATTATAAATTACATAATCAAGGAATCAATGGAATTAATTATCAAAGGTATCAGGCTTATAATTTAATACGCCAGACGCTCGTCTTCATAAGATTCATCAGTGACGCTCAGATTAAAATAATTAGAAAAGCAAAACTAGTATAAAGTTGTAGAGCATTGATGACCGAAGAATCCAAAAAGTTGTGCCAAACACTACTAAGCTCATCTATGCCTGGAATAAGAAAATCCTTGGAAAGGGGACCATAATGTAATATTGAAAGAATTTAATTTCCAAAAACTATCAAATTTAGATGTCATTGTGGTCATTTGTGCGTTCTCTGAGTTTTGAAGTTCTTTCAATTTCCTATATCAAACATATAATTTTATTGTTTTAATTGTCCGTTCCAAAATCTAAAGGACTACGAGCAATTTTGCTTGTTCGTATCCCAAGATAATAATAACGTCGCGACATTTGTCAAATCCATTGTTTATTTCATTTCTAACCAATCACGGTGATTTGATGTACACTTTTACAAATATTATCAATTTAATCCTAAAACGACCAAATAACGACCATAATATTTCACATTACCATAATAAATGTACACTAATACAGATTAAATCAAAGTAGTTACATATAAAATGATCATACCTGCACAGGTACCACATGTTGCCTTGCAGTAATTTTTCAGCACAGGATCAGTACACACTGAAGGTTTACAATTCACAATTGGGTTATCATTACAGGGAGGAGGGGTTGTTACATCTGATATGAAAGGAATGTATAAGTCGTTTAATTTACATGATTATGCCATATTGAACAATAAATAACAATGATGTTTGTAAAACTTTAAAAAAAAAACAAAAAAAACATATACTTATCTACTAATATTTCATAATTTTCTATTTGTTTTGGTAAAAAGATGTATTGCCGTCTACCTCAATTCTGATTGAGTCTTTTCTATCAACTAATCAAGCATGAACGTTTTGACGATGTGAAGATCGGCGTGTATCTCATTTACATATTTAAACTGATTGCCTCTTTGCTTCTTAGTTTGAAGCAGGTGTCATGATTTGGTTTACTGTTATCGACATCTGTGTCAAAGATCACAACGGATTTGTTCCTTATGTTTGGTAACTATAAGCTCTTTCATATTCGTTTAGTTTTTATAAGGGTTAAAATTGTAACACAATGTTGGCTGCTGTGACCCTATTTTGGACATTTTTACCTATTGTGTCTGTTTGTTTTGTTCTCGCATCGTTGTCAATATAATTGAATTTGAAACGACTGTCGTACAAGTAACAGGTTTAATGCTATAAAACCAGGTTCAATCCACCATTTTCTACATTTGAAAACGCCTGTACCAGTCAGGAATATTACACTTGTTGTCCATTCGTTTGATGCGTTTTATCATTTGATTAGGGACTTTCCGTTTTGAATTTCAGTATTCTTGTGATTTAACTTTTTTTTCAGATATAAAGGTCAACAAAAGACTTGCTTGTAAGAGCTGATTTCTCACCTGAACCATGTTCTACGTCAGCAAGGTTTACGGGAGCAGACGGTGTGTTACAAGACAACAACAAATGTGTATCGTGTACCATGTAAATGAAGTAAACAGTGTGTTGGTGAGTCAGAACAATCATTTCACAAACGTATAAACGGCCATCATAATAACTATGATTTTCAGCACGCTATTTATGACTCGTTGACCTCACTAAGGTAGATATCACCGCATAGTACAATTCATGTTAATGCATAAGTGCGCATCTTCTGGTGTAAAAACTTAACATCGAGTTCGTTCGCTTTGAATTTTAGAACTTAACATATCATTAATAAAAACACACAATGTAAAAATACTTACTACAAAGATTACACGTTAATGGACAAAACGTTTTTAAGTTAGTGCTGCATGAAGATTTGTCGCAGTTAAGACGAGAATCGTCCACACATGATTGTACTCCTTTTGATGTAGTCATTGCCGCTGTCGTAGTTGTAGGAACTGTCGTTGTCGTGGGAGCTGTTGTTTGCGCTTTAACATACATGATACATGTTTAGGAAATACAATAACATCTTTTCGAGTAAAATCGATTTGACAAACCGGTTACTCGGATAATCGATCGACCGGTTATCCGGTAACCGATAGTGTAAGTTGATGTTAAAAGACCTTATGTATAGTACCCTTCAACTGTACATTTTTAATTATACGATGAATTGAAGTTTGTCATTTGGCATTATATATTATATACATTAATTTTCGCAAAAGATGTCTAATATGTTTTTTTGGGGGTTCTTTTTTTTAATTAGCCTACTTTCATTAGAAATTAATATCAAACTATGACAAGATTGTTGTTCCAGAATATATATGCAAATTCTACTCTCATCATTGTCACCAGTCATACTTATAATCTGGTTCAGATATATTAAAGCGTTTGAGGATAATAAATTAACAAATCTGCCACTGATAAATAGTGTCGTGTTTGCGCAGTGATGATGTTACTTCCGTCGTTTGTCAAACCGTGAAAAGGCTTCCGAACTGGTACGTGTAACTTCTCTTAAAAGTATACAAGTATCGTAATCGTTCGTCATTCTCTGACAGATATAAAAATGCATACAAGGAATAGTCTATTGTATGTCAATGTTTTTTTTTATAACGGTCAACAACTATCTTGAAACAATATAACATAATGAATCAGAACGTGTACGGTCATTTTTTTTATGAGGTGGTGGGGAGGGGAGGAGGAGATAAGCAGTTATTTGGAAAAATATTGTATTTTTCGAGTAAAAACTGTTCAATCATATTATCGAGCAAAAACTGTTTAAAGCTCGACGATTGTTAACGTTTATATGGAATTTTCAATTCAGTCTGAACAAAACTTTTAATTTGTAATTGAATCCAGAGTAAAACAATGTAATAAACAAATATGAAATAAAATTAAGAATGGAAATGGAAAATATGTAAAAGAGACAACAACCCTAACAAAGAGCAGATAACAAACGAAGGCCGCCAATGGGTCTTCAACGCATCGAGAAATCCCGCACTCAGAAGTGGGCATCAGCTAGCCCCTAAATAAAAATGTGTCCTAGTTCAGAAAAAAATGAACGTCATAACATACTCTCACAAAATATTAATGGTCGGTGCCTTATTAATTATCTAATTATTGTTAGAAATTCAAACTTGGATATCTCTACATTCGACTAAGTTAAAAACAAATCAGTTTTTGTCATATAATGTATACTAATTAATAGAAATATTTGCACTGTAGTTATATATATACCCTTTAGGTAATAAATTTTATGACGTTTTTAACTTTTATTTTTCTGTTTTCAAATATTTTGTAATGGAACATAACTATAGAAACATTTACTGTCGAAATGCGCTCCTTTCAAGTAAAATTTGAACTGTTTTGTTATTATTTTTCTGATCATCACAATGACAGAAAAAGCATCATGGAACCAATAATTGCATCGCAATTAACATAACATAATATTATATCTTACCATAGCAATAAACGCTGACATCTTGTTCGTGCAAACAATCATTTTTACCAACAACTTGCATTTTACATTTTAATATATTGTCTTCTGTCCCAGAACACTGGACATCATCAAGTAATATTGAGACGTTGTACCCTAATACATGGCGAGTTTTACCATAGTGTGCATTTTGGCTGAAAGATAGTAAAAGGAACCTGAGAATACCCAAGTTTTTTGTGGGGTTCGTGTTGGTCAGTCTTTAGTTTTAAACTTTGTGTTTTTTTTTGTTTTTTATCTTTTTTTTAGCCATGACTTTATGAGTTTTGAACAGCGGTATACTACTGTTGCCTTTATTTGTCAGTTAAATTTTCGACTTATGACTTTGTATGTCGCATTTATGCCTGTTCGCCTCTTCTTTTGTCTTTTACAGATATAAGATGTTATAGTCCAAGAGAAATAATGGATAGTAATAGCTTAAGTGTGTAGTTAATAGTTTACAAAAGATAATAATTGAAGAGTCGCTTTGGTCCAATTAACGTTTTTACATGCTTTACATGCGGTCCCCGTCATTTTGTTATTTAAAAGTTCAAACAGGTGATAAGTCTTATTCAGTATTCATTCGTCACATCTCGGGCGATTTCATACCTTCATAGAATGAGAGTAGCGGATTCAACCGAGGATTGCCGAATGGTTCAGTAATGTTCAGTCGAGGAAGGAGATTCAAATGGAATTGTGTCTTTGAAAATAAGAACACATCCATGGTAATATGTGAAACATAACGGTCATAAAAAATCATAGAGGTACATAAAGCCTTCTTAAATGATGACGTACACAGCTGGAACTCATAACGACAATATATAAATGAAATACTTTACTTATTTTAAATTTGTTATCCTTTTTGTGTATCTATTGCAACTTTAAGGTCATATTCTAAATCTTTATAACCTAGTAAACGAATGTTACGTTTTATTTGTGTGTACTTCCTGATCCGTGATATTTGATAATGGACGTATATATATAATTTGTAGAGCGAAACACTTTTTTAACGATTTTATTGTATAAAAATTTAGAAATATCGTGAAAAACTTGAGATTTTTTTTTATTGGCGATCGGTGACAACCCTTTTGCCATTTACTCATGGACTTTTCGTTTCAACTTTTCCTCGG
>CM034362.1:53641172-53651816 GCA_019925275.1 Mytilus edulis
TTAATAATTTCAAAATATGGCTCTGTTAGATGACAACCACACAATCTACTGTTTTAACTATAAGCTTCCGCATCATATTTTATACTATGATATATGGACTAATTAACGAAAAAATGAAAAGAACTACTTAAAGAAAAAACAAACAAAACAGCAAGAAAATTTTGAAAGGACAGTAAAAGTATAACAGTCATTCCTTATAATTTAATTCTAAATTATTTTTATTGAGTCAATCATGATAACGTCACGTTCACATGACTTAATTATGTCTATGCGCTAATATACTTAACACTTTCAACCAATCAGAAGACGTGTTACATCCAAAATTAAATTTGTCATAGTGATATCATAACCCAAAATGCAAATAATTGTTATCAATTGCACATTTTATGGATATTTCAAATAATAATTACAATTTATACACATAATTAAGATGCATCATAAATATTCATTAAAAGAAAACACATCTTCAAGGTAATCGTAATTCTAAATATGAGCAAAAGTTATTCTGACTTACTCAGAAAAGTGCATTTAAAACCACCGGTTGCCATTTTATTTCTTATGAACATTCCGTAATAGACGTTTATCTTTAGAAACTTGTATAAAGATAACGGCCGTTACAAAATGTAGTTCCGTGTGACAAGTTCATTAAGAGCAGAATGAATGGGAATCTTATTGAATGAAATGAACAGGACGTCTCCTTCTGTTTGACAAATGAAACCTTTGCTTTTAGTTGTTCATGTCAATAAAAAAATGTGTTTGGCACGCATATGATACAGTGTAGTATAATAGATACATTGCTTGTTATTCGATAGGTTTTATATATCCCAAAATCCAAGCAGGTGATATATCATGAACCGTGATAGCGGTTTTTGAAATGCAATTTAAGAAAACATTTTGTGATTATTCAACTGATGCAAGTCAGATTGGCATATACTTAATTTACTATCTAGTGTTTTGAACCATATCAGAATCATGACTGTTATTTCTTGGTTTTATGTTACTTTCTTGGTCATTTTCTAAAAATGAAAACTATTATAAAAAAAATCAAATTTAAGAAATTAAAATCGGTACTATTAGTATTGCATTAGATGAGCATTTTACCAATGAATATCTCATCAGTTATTCTCGAGGCCAAATCATTTAAAAACCTACTTTAAAATACGAAGTTGAAGAGCAGTGAGGACCAACATTCCTAAACGATTTGCCAAATACAACTAAGGTAATCTATTCCTGGGTAGAAAGTCTTAGTATTTCAAAAATTCAAAAGTTTTGTAAACAGTTAATTTATAAAAATTAACATATCAATGATAATTCTTGTCAGCACAGAAGTGCTGCCTACTGGGCTGGTGATACCCTCGGGGAATTAAAACTCCACCAGCAGTGACACTGACACAGTGGTTCTAAATCAACTCATTACAGATACCAATACATTGAGCTACGCCAAAAAAAGAGAAAAATATTACTAGTAAGATAAATAATGACAAATACAGTTGCCAGTAAACATCTATCCTTCATTTGAATCAGATCATTCATGATTTTAATTTAAAGGATGTAATTCATTTAATTAGTACAACACCACTTATATGTCAAGGTACCTGTTGTAATATTCAAATCATGTGTCAAACGTGATAAAATGACCAAAGTTTGACTTACACACCAGTTTCTTATCTTATGACGAACAGTTAGTTGTAATCTTATATACATTACTTATAACAGCAGTTGACAAACTGGTAACTCATGATGAATTTTTGCTGCATAATTTTGTCAGGTATGTGTTTCTTTGTGCCTTTTTACTTCACAAACTGTAGTTTTATTCGTCAATATATAATGCATTCATATATTATGGTTCCAATAAGAGAAAACTTTACCATTTCAGCAATGTATAATGTTTTGACCTCGAATGGGAAAATTTTGTAAATTTGCTATCAATTAATATAAGTAGCCACATACTTGTTATTCCTCAATCAATGAAATTGGACCTTGCGATATATACCAACCAATCAATTTGAAACGGTGCTAAGGGACAATTTTACCTTGCAATTACGGTTGAGCATTCGGTCCGTATTGAAAGCCTCGTTGTGTCTTTCACTTGGATTGCAGTGTTTTGGCTTATGGGGTTTGCTAGGTGTTTGAATTGGTTAATGTTTCATGAAGAAAGACACTGTATATATTCAGACTTTCCATTACATTCAGAGATAAATTTTGATATAACGTTGGTTACTTTATGTAATAACCTTGGCCGTCATTTTGGGGTCAAAAACTGGTGTTTATTATTTGACTTTCCGAATTGAAACGTGCATATCTAAACACGTTTTTTCCTAGATCGTAACCTTGTGTTTTAGCAGCCAATGTAACAAGTTAATTTTGGTTATGAAGTACTATTTGCACGTAGACCTCCAACATGGCGACAAAAGGGAAATAACTCTTGCTTTTATTGCGTTAATCGAATCTATCTATACCAATATAAAATTTTATCACATGTAACTGGTATAAAAGCATAAATACATATTCTTATATTTTTTCCAAATATATATACATGTATTTCTGTTCTATATTTGTCATTTGAGAACTTTTAAAAAATAAATTGCTGTTTAAATTAATTCGCATACTGTGACATTAGCGTTCGTAGTCTCCTTGTTACACAGATAGCTGTGTTGTATATCATCTCGATACTTTTATTGTTATTAAAATAGAAAAGAAATCTTACCTACAAAATGAACAATTACCTTTGATATTTGATACTAACTGTTTAACCTGTCTTGTGTGTAGTATACATCATTTCATTGGTCTTTTAATTTACCTTTTTCAGTGGTCTTTGTACAGTCAGCTGTATGTCAAGGTAGGTATTACAATTCATATTCTAAGATAATTTAATGCAAAGAACCTTTATACATGTTGTATTCTTCAACTATTTCATTACCACTCTGTTTTGAATACAGAATAATTTACCAAGAAGACAATCCTTTGTTTGTAAAAAAAAAAAAGGTACAATGTAAGTGACAAAAGCATGATTATTGTATTGGACCTGGCTATGATTTTGACTTTGAAAGTGCATCACTCAATTTTGGTGTCATAGAAATTTAAAATGAAAACCGTTAGGTTAATACGTACTTCAAAACATGCTCCTTCCATACGACTAATGCACAGCGAAATAGTCTGTAAGTTCTAAAGAACGAAATACAAACACGTTTTATTCTGAACAACGACATGAAATTTTTTTTCTTGTTTTAGAAACTTGCATGTATGACAAATGCTCATTTATAGTTCCAATATTTCATGATTTATCATTAACGACAATTCTGTTTAGATCTCAATTTAACACAGATATTTATAATTGGACAAAACTTTTCTTCTTTATTATTCATTTCAATACATATGTATTGTATAATAGATAGTATCTAAATTATCAGCGTTACGCATTTCGTTGCTTATTTCTTAGCTATGATCACGTATTTAAACCTTTTTCAGTGACAGTGCAGCTGTCTGGCAAAGCTGCCGGTACAATACAAGTAACTAAAAATGGCGTTCTGGGAACAATATGTGATGACCATTTCAACAAAGCAGACGCACAAGTTGTTTGTCGTATGTTAGGTAGTAAAGGGTATGTACGTTCAGATACCTTTTTTTATCCTTTCTGCAACTAGTCAGATTTTGAATTTCAAGAATATCCGAATGTAGAAATTTCAATTGCTCTCGTAGTTTGCTTTGTCTTGGCCATTGTCAGAAGCTTCTTTTGCTTCTCATGAAGCATTCAATGTTTTGTGTATTAATCCCATTAAGTTAGATCAATTGGCAAAGGACTATCATTTGTGGGGAAAAAAATACAAAATTGTGGTGTTTTTTGGTATGTTTTTGGTGCTCAATCTTTTTTTGTGTAGTATTTTCTTACAATAAATACTATCCATGTTTTTCGCTATTTCTTTCTCACTAGAATCCTCTTTCGGTCAACACTTATTATTGGTTTTTGGGTAATTGAAAATAATTTATTCGGGGTCAGTTATTCCTGATGAGTACTTTTTCAACTATTAACTATTAGGAATAAAACATCATTCCACAGAAATTGTCTGTGAACTTACAAGCAATACATGATACCTAAATTGTAACAACCATATTGTATAATTATGTTTTTGATTTAGAGGGGTAGCTGCACCAACTGCTGAGGGTGTTTTCCCACCAGGAACTGGGAAGATTTTATATGATGAGTTAAATTGCGTTGGTACTGAACAGAGTATAGAACAGTGTACAAGTGCCGCCATTAACGACTGTTACCATAGTGAAGATGCAGGTGTCATTTGCGATTCAAGTAAGTCGCTCTTACACTTATTTTTAATACATGCGTAGTTTAAGAAAAGTAATAAAAATACGTATGGTAGCCGTCAATTGTACGGCAACCTAAATCACAAAACAAAATCAAAAGAAATTAAACAAAATAGCACGCGTTTTGAATTGCCTTGAAAAGAGAATATGAAAGATTGGTCAAAACAAAACAAAAAGTCTGGCGTATAAAATTATAATCCTGGTACCTTTGATAACTATTTACACCACTGGGTCGATGCCACTGCTGGTGGACGTTTCGTCCCCGAGGGTATCACCAGCCATGTAGTCAGCACTTCGGTGTTGACATGAATATCAAGTATATATGGTCCTTTATTTGACACAACTTTTTTGGAATATTGGGTTCTCAATGCTCTTCAACTTTTTACTTGTTTGGCTTTGCATTTTTTTTATCTGAGCGTCACTGATGAGTCATATGTAGACGAAACGCGCGTCTGGCGTATAAAATTATAATCCTGGTACCTTTGATAACTATTCACACCAATGGGTCGATGCCACTGATGGTAGACGTTTCGTTCCCGATGGTATCACCAGCCAAGTAGTCAGCACTTCTGTGTTGACATGAATATCAATTATATATATGGTCATTTTTATAAATTTCCTGTTACAAAACTTAGAATTTTTCCAAAAACTAAGGATTTTCTTATCTCCAGGAATATATTACCTTAGCCGTATTTTGCACAACGTTTTTGGAATTTTGGGTCCTCAATGCTCTTCAATTTTTTACTTGTTTGGCTTTGCAACTTTTTTTATCAGAGCGTCACTGATGAGTCTTATGTAGACGAAACGCGCGTCTGGCGTATAAAATCATAATCCTGGTACCTTTGATAACCATTGACGATAAATTACTGACAAGGAACATGACTTTGAACTGGTACGTAAATATGTGGCGAATTGTGGCCGCTATTAGTTCTCTCGCATCTAAAGTCAAACATGTGTATTATGAATAATTTTGCGGGAGTTTGGGGATACGAACCACAGCTTATGCTAGCTTAAATATGCTAGCTTATTAACTGATTGACTATTAATGCCAAATGTAATAAGGCTTAAATTAATCTAAAGTCAGTGATGTAAAAACAGAATATTATTAAGCCAAATATATAATTTAGTTCTCAAATACAACTTTGATTTCATCAGTCAATTCGAAATTTAGCAATAAGTGATATTGTATGTACAGTGGCAGATCCAGGGGGGGGGGGGGGGGGGGGGGTTCCGGGGGTGCGCAACCCCCCTTTATTTTTGCCAATCAATGCATTTGTATCGGGACATATGTTTTGCACCCCCCCTGCACCCCCCCCCCCCTTTGCCCTGGGTTAGCACCCCCCCCCCTTTCGAAAATTCCTGCATCCGCCCCTGATGTATGAGGTAGATGCACAAACCTTATTGGACAGGTAGCCAGATATTCCTAAAGTGAACTGGTAGCTAGTCCTTAGATTTCTCGTGTGGACAGGACTGGTAACCAGTCCTCAGTTGTCTTATGTGGAATGGTAGAAAGTACTCAGAAAATGAAAAAAAAGATAAAGCTAAAGATCACATTTTAATAAATTTCAAATGTTCTAAATTTTGTTCATTAATTTTTTTGAACTTTTCAAAAAAAAAAAAATAATATCTCAATATAAATAAATGATTTTTACTTAGCAAATTGTTAACCGAAAGTCGAATAAATATGATTATTTTGAAATGAATTATTTAGCATTAGACGAAATATTCATAATCAAATATAAAATTTGGTATTTAATAGATGGAGCTAAAAACCCATTCTGCTGATCATGCTTGCTTTCGGAAATTCTGGCACTGTGTATTTGACGGTGAACTAATTAAAAAAAATGTATATACAGTGCAACCAATCCGGCATGTTTATAATTAATCTAAGTATACAAAACAAAATTTTACTCCTAACATATTGTATTATCAATTCCTTGTACATGTATAGTGGGTTTATATTCATAATATATATATATATATTTCAATGTCATAACCATATCAACCTCAAACACTAGAATCGAGTGACTATATTGGATGAGGGTTGTTACGGTATGTGATGTTGTAGAAGACTAATCTTAATATAAATAACCTGAGTATTTGATTTTCTGTTTGATAAAGCCTGCGTTGTCTTGTCGAATGCCACTGTCATCACAAATGGATGAAACAAAATGAGCGCCATTGATTGTATTCCACATACAATTTACGTGTACGTCGTTTACCACTACGGTTCGTGGTATCTTTTTAAGGAACCAAGACTTATCTATTGTCTCTACATATACATAATACTGCATAGTATTTACATCTAGCTGTATTCCACATTCAATGTACTTGTACATGTTTTACCACTACCTTCGAGTTCGTGGTATCTTTTTAGGGAACCAAGACTTATATACTGTCTCTACATATACATAATACTGGATTGTATTTACATCTACTTGTATTCCACATTCAATGTACTTGTACGTCCTTTACCATTACGGGTTCGAGGTATCTTTTTAACGAACCAAGACTTATCTATTTTTCTACATATACATAATACTGCGTTGTATTTACATCTAGTTTTTTTTTATTCAGGCGAAGTTCAGTATCGGTTGGTTAATGGTAAGGATAAGAATAGTGGTCGTGTAGAAATTAATATCAACGGTGAATGGGGCACTATGTGCGATGACGAGTTTGATGCTACCTCGGCTAAGATAATGTGTAAACAACTTGGTCTTCCATCGTAAGTTAATATAAGGTTATGGTTTATTTGTGTAGACTCTTTTGGTTTTTCGACTTATCATTGGTATATAATATACTAAGCTATCTAAATTTCTGATCACGAGCGTGCATGTAAGCTATATTCATGGATAAGATGATTAGTCTCTTAAATTATAACTTCTTACCCTTTCCTTTCGACATATATTACTGTTTTTCCTGTATGAAGTTGGTTGTCTAAACCATTAAGACTTACATGACTTAGTTAACTTTAAAAATGATATAACCTTGGCGGGACTTTTAGGACATTTTGGTCCTCAATGCTCTTCAACTTTGTACTCTATTTGGCCTTTTAAACATTTTATGATTCGAGCGTCACTGACTAGTCTTTTTTAGACGAAACCCGCGTCTGGCATAAATATAAAATGTTGATCCTGATATCTATAATGAGTTCTTTTGAATACAAGATGATGATTGGTAACGTAAACGCGAAAAAAAACTAATTTAAGATTGAAGGGTTATTGCTTTACCATTATAATTTTGTTTATTATCGCTTGGAATAGTTGATTCAATAATCATTTATACTCACATTGAAGGTAATGTCGGTAATTTTAAATTAAATTATAACTATCCTTTTAAATATAGCGCATATGCAACACCAGCTGTGTTTGGTTCTGGATTGACGACAGCACCAATCTATTTTGATGACGTTCATTGTATTGGAAACGAAACAGATATACTCGGCTGCAACATGACAGCCATAGGAGACAACGATTGTGATCACACTGAAGACATCGGCGTTGTTTGTTCTGGTACGTAGATAGGAACTTGGAATTGCGACATAAACTTGAGATTGGAAACGGGGAATGTGTCAAAGAGACAACAACCCTATCAAAGAGCAGTGGAAAAAAAAACAAGATCACAAAAAGTTCTACAACACAGCTATAAAATTCAACACCCAGAGCCGTTCGTCAGCTGGACCTATAAACCATCATGTAATTCAATTCAATAGACACCACACTAAACTTTGAAACATACAAATGAGCAAAATTTTGAAAATCACATAAGACTACCATGTCTATCAAATGTCAATTTAAAAGGAGAAATTCTTAAGAACAAGAAGTCCCTATCTTATAGAGTTCAAAAAACTTATGTATTGTACATTGTATGAAAGATGAGATGCGGTTACAATCAGTTAAAACTAGAATTCAATCGTTTTAACATTAAGAATATTCAAACTCATATTATAGCGGAAGAGAAACTCAAATCGCCATGCCAAAAAAGATCGAAGAACGACAAAAAGACTAACAGTAATCTACCAGACTAAAATCTGCGCAACACGAACCCCATCTAAACTAAACTGTATTTCTTCTGATAGATAAATAATACTTAGAGTAAGAAAATGAAGTTTTTACCATCATGGGTACTATAAAGAGTCACGTTTTTTAAATTTAGTTGTTAATTTTTAATATCTCTAGATCAACCTCCAAATATCCAAGTACGTCTGGTTGGAGGTACAACAACTGATGAAGGTCGTGTAGAGGTCAATTTTGGTAACGGATGGGGTACCGTATGTGATGATGGTTGGACTGCCAAGATGCAACAGTCGTCTGCAAGATGCTTGGATATACAGGGTATGTTAGAACAATCAAATAAATAAGCTGCCAGTAACTTATCCAACTTCCGAAGCAAGGTAGTCGGGTCTACGAACTTTACCGAAGTCCGATAGCAGAGTTTATGAGCGTCGGTCGATACTTGGTAGTTTTAACTAGCAAAGACATTCAAATCTCACGATAATAGACCACTTTCGAGTTCATCCGTCACCGGAAAAAACTCGTCAATTATACGCGCCTTTATCATCGTCATTTGTGCGTTTGGGGGCGTCGTCACTTCCTTCCAATGTTGAGCGAGTGGTTGGAAAACTATAATTCTATATTGTACGAATTATTCGGCAAATTGAATTCTCAAAATTGACAATCAACACTGCTGTCATTAGGGAAATGTCAGTAAGTACCTACAGAGCAACCATTATTTCTAGTTTATCCTGCACAAAGACGATCACTAAGACGCTTGATGAACGTAAATAGTGCAGGGATACAGGCGAGCCCCTCTATCTGGTAAATGACGTCATAAAGGCGTGTATAATTGACGAGTTTTTGCCGGTGACGGATGAACTCGAAAGTGGTCTATTCACTAAAAGCAAAGCTCGGTTTGTCCGACTGAGTAATCTATGAACGATTATGTTATAACTGTAAATTGATTTTATGATCGCGTCTTCGTATATTACTTCATTTATTTTTTTTCGTATTTTGTCTCATTTTTGTGAATATGCTTTGTTACATATTTGTTTGTTTTTATAGTGATAATGATTATAACATACTTTTGACTGCTTTACTTATGTTTTTTGACATTTTAAACTATTTTGTCTGTTTGTTTTGTTCACGCATCGTTGTTATTATAATGGAATGTGATGCGATTGTCATACAAATGAGAGGTTTAGCTAGCTATAAAACCAGCTTCAATCCACCAGTTTGTACATAAGAAAATGCCTGAACCAAGTCAGGAGCATGAGGAATACAACAGTTGTTGTTATCCATTTGTTTGATGTGTTTGAACCTTTGAACCTTTGATTTTGCAATTTATTAGGAATATTCCTCGGAGTTCAGTATTTTTGTGATTTTACTTTTATTTTTTAATTTATGCCTTTTTGTGTATCTTAGTTATTTTTTTTGTCTTTGTTTGTTTGTTTTTTTGTTTGTTTGTTTTTCGTTTTTTTTTTTTTTTTTTTTTTTTGGTTTTGTTCTGATGTTTTGTTTAGTTTTGTTAAGTTTTTTTTTTTTTTTTTTTTTTTTTAATGGGGTTCATTTTTGGAAAGGAGGGGTGGTAATGCTTGAAATTATATTCAACCCTATACTCAGTTTTGTACCTCTATTTTTACATTTATACCAATTATGTCTGTTTGTTTTGTTCATACATCATTGTCAATATAATGGAATTTTTAAAACTGACATACAAGGGATACGTTCATCTAGCTTTAAAACCACGTTTAAGCCACCAATTTCTATATTAGAAAATGCCTGTACCAAGTCAGGAATACATGTTGTCATCCATTCGTTTGATGTGTTTGCCCTTTCATTTGGGACCATCTGTTTTGGATTTACCTCAAAGTTCTAGATTTTTTGTGATTTTACTTTTTGATGTACTAGGTTTGGTATAGTTTCTATTAATTGAAATCTGCAATAAATATTTGTTGATAGATAGTCTTACCAATATTTATTGACATCAGTTATCTATGATATGTTTTATCAATTTAATAAGTGGTAGTCCAAAACCTTATGGCGGTGCTTATTTCGGAGCTGGTACAGGAGACATAGCTATGGATGATGTTGATTGCATAGGAACAGAGGCCACTCTAGGAATGTGTAACTTTGGTGGTTTTGGAAACCATGATTGTGATCACACCGAGGACGCCGGTGTTAGTTGTTCAGGCAAAGATGGTAAGTTGTTGAGGCAAAGATTATAAATTGTTTAGGCAACGACGGTTAGTTGTTTAGAAAAAAATATGGTTTTGAAAACCGACATTAAAAAGATTCGAAAGCTTAACATTGTTTAAGATAATGCATGTAT